>CM034352.1:74630699-74692232 GCA_019925275.1 Mytilus edulis | reverse complement strand
TTTTCTGTCGTGGTTCAAACAAAAGACTGAATATTATGTAAATTAGGAATAATGGATGTATTGTATTTATCAAGTTAGAATAATAAATCATTTCACCTCGGTAGTATTGCCCATGATCTGTATTACTGCCATCACATGGTGACCCATTTATGGTTAGTTTTCATATGGGTTCATGACATCACATTTATATTAATAGTGTTGTCATCTTTAAATGTTGTTATATTTCTTCATAGTTTATTTTGATACTAAACTGGCATGAAAAGTCTTGTGTACAATAAATGTCTTCTTCAGATGATCACTGACAACCTACGTTTCATACAGGGTCAGTAGTAAGTTATTCATGTTAAATATCACATTTTACAAGCCAAAATTAGGAAATGTATGATTATTTCAACATTCACTATGAATAGATGATTATGTGTATGATTTAAAACAATATGATTTCTGAGCTTTGATAGTTTAATAAATGTTTTTTTATGATATCATGGAATGCTTTGTTTATGATTTCAGGCTCTCACTTTAACTGGAGAGATGTGTGATAGAACTTGATCACCCTAACTTCATGGTTCTCAACAAAAAGGGACTATAGGTTACTTGTACAGGACTAATTAAAGGACTACAGGAAGTGTTCCCATTGATTACATATACAGACCATGGAAAACACAGAAGGAAGGTTTGTCGATCAATCATGTTACATGTGTATGTGTTTTGATAAAAAGGAAAATGACTGGTAACAAAGTTTTGAAGATTTATATTCGAAATGCACTTCATTAAGACCTTTCTATAATACTGAATTTGATTCAAAAATATTTTTTTTTTATACAAGTTACTTCCAATCTAAAAGAGTACATCTGGTTTGAGTGTGGAGAGAACTTTGAGAAGTAAGCATTTACCATTAGAATTGGTGATACCTGAAGGCCAAATAAGGCAACTTTTAGGATTTCTTTGACCGTATTTCCATCATTTGGCGAAGTAAGAAAGAATTAAGAAAAGCACTTCTACTATAGATCAACAATTTTTGCTTATTTTAAATGACTGTTTATTTTTCAGTTGTCATTGATTGTACAGGCCTTGCGTAACCCAGATGTGTTCTGTTTTGCTGATTATCCATGTCACACAGTCGTAACAGACATACTTAAAGCAGCACCAGACGACGACAATAGAGACATTACAACATGGTAGGCTAAAACTAGATGTATTACTTATTTTTAAGAGTCGAATGCTTCTTTTGTGATTTTATTGGTTGTCAAATTTTTGATGAAGTACATTTTGTTTGAAGAATTTTTACAATATAATCTGAAAATGTTCACATTGGAAGCTTTTACAACCCTGCAAGTTTCCAAGAGAAGCATTGAATTCACATATAGTTTCATTTTTAGGTTACTTTCATGAAATTAGGGGATAAATCAAGCCATATGCTTGTTTTTCTGTGTATTGTTAAAATTTATTGAGAAATTCTTCATCTGCACTGCTTACAATGTAATGGAATATTTTATTAGTGCATCCTGATAATGTGTTACTACCTGAAGATTTTTTTTGGATGGATGATATAAGTTCAAGATTCAAGCTTCTTTCACTTTCTTACTAAAAGAACACTAATAAAATCTGATTACAAGTTAGTTTAGTTTATTTTTAAATATGCAGGAAATACAGTTGCAAATTTATTGACAAACAATTGCTGTAGTTCTTTTCAGAGTAAGTTAAACATGTTTGCATTTCCTGTTACACATTTTTTTAGGAGATCATTAGATATGGTTGAGACATTACTGAGATTATCTGAAGCAGGACATTACCAACAAATATCCGAGTTATTCAAGTTTCCAATACAAAACTGTCCAGATATGCTGGTATTGGCGTTACTACAAATCACAGTAAGTTTTATGATCTAAAAATATTTTTTGGTAAATTCTCTGCACAAATACAAATTCTAATAATTTGCCTGTACAACTCGTAGAAGAAATGACCTCAATATGACCTGGTCTAGATATAAATTTTGTCTTTTTGTTTTTGTCAACCGCTTTATCTGCGTTGATAAATTTATATGATAACTTAATGATATTTATAGGATTGAAATAATGTATGTATCATGGGTAGTCGAGGTTGTTTAACAGCACATAGTAGTACGTATATATCTCAACTTAATAAAGTTATTACAAAATTGTTTTCATTTGTTTGTTTGAACTTTAATTGAAATATTCTTTGTAGAAAGAAAAAAAAAATTATAACTAAAACATTTTTCTTGCAGCCTACATGGAACACATTGAAACAAGAATTAATCTCCACTTTGATGCCAATATTCCTGGGAAATCATCCAAATTCAGCTGTTGTACTGCATTATGCATGGCATTGTCAGGTAAAATAGAAATGTTTTATTTAACAGTTTATGATATGTAGAGAGAGATCATAAACAAATGCAAACTTCATGAATTGTTACATTCAAACTTTTAATTATTTTATTGAGATAAAAATACAATTAGATATGTGTCATACATTCTATGTTATGTATCGTCTAGAATGACATTTATTTCTTTGTTCAAGGCTTTGTGTAACAAATTGCATTAGCCTTAGTACAATTACAAAATTGTATGCATTGAAAATTTGAAGGTTAATTTGCTAGCTGTGGTTATATCTCTTAAGAAATAACTTGTGAATATATAATTTGCTCTGTAAGAAGAGACATTTTATCCTAAAATAAAGTTTTTGATCATCTCTACAGACACAGAGATCAATATCTTAAAATTAAAGACAGTAAATTGGGATTTTTTTTGTCTCTTTATTACTGTGAATGTTGAAAAATAAAATAAATGCAATAACAATTATTCCTGAAAATGGTACATACACATTATACTGTCAAAAATTAAAATGGGAGTTCTAATTTTTGTGAAACCTATCCAGTCACTATTGTTGCAATGATCAAAAAAATATTACAAATGTTTCTGAATTTACAAAAACTGATTGTGTTGAATTAAAAAAAAAATATGAACTTTTGTTTTAATTAATTTTTCTTATCTATGATGACATCATTTTTGTGATGGAATAGTTAAGGACTGGTTTTGTTTTTACTGCAGGGTCATTCCAATACAATACGTACCCTGATCATGCACTCTATGGCTGAATGGTACATGAGAGGAGAGCAACATGACCAGAACAGATTATCTAGAATTCTGGATTGTGCTCAGGACTTAAAGGTAATATAACAACGATGATTGTTTTCACATTAACAATTTGTCTTGTTAATTTAGAAGAAATTTTAAAACTATTTTAATAAAATTGTAAATTCATTTTTCGGAACCAAGATGTTATGTCGAAATGATTTGAATATAAAGTGATTTTTTTTTTTTATTGATTTTTTTGCTGATTGATAATTTGATATATTTGAGAAACAAATTTTAAGATACCATTGGGTAGGAACTTTATTCATTATGTTATTTAATGATGCTTACAGGGTTGTTTAATTTCTTTTCTTTTGTTTTCAGGCATTATCAATGTTGTTAAATGCCACACCGTTTGCCTTTGTGATAGACCTAGCTTGTCTTGCTTCCCGTAGGGAGTATCTCAAGTTAGACAAGTGGTTATCAGATAAGATCAGAGAACATGGAGTAAGTATACAGATGTTTTAGTCCCCAATATTGTTAAATGCCACACCATTTGCCTTTGAATTTGATTAAAAATTTAATCAAGCTTACTATGTTGTATGTTTTTAAAATTTGTGTGAATTGCATGTAAAGACAAAACTTCATTACATTGAAATATGATTATGGTTTGACAGTTTTTATAAGAAAAATAATTTCTTATTTTCATAACATTTGACTTGATGGCATTGATGATGGAGAACAACAGTGATTTATGAAAAAGATATTCTTTCTATTATGATTTTGTTTGTTTCCCATATAAGTAAATGAAATAAAACCATGTTCTTTTGTATTCATTTGTGATTAGACAAGTTCTACATTTAAGCCTCTTAGCATATTAGTATTTTGTTGAACAGTTACCTATTCCCACAAAATCCATGAAAACTGGTTCCCTATGAGTGATGGCTAATCAACAGTAGGTAGATTGGAATACATATTTATGTGAGATAGATAAATGTTGCTAGACTTTTTCCTTATTATTTGAAAGATCTTAAACTTAGTGCTTAAATTTTTTCAGGAACCATTTATACAGACTTCTGTAAACTTTTTGAAAAGAAGATGTCCCCAGTTGATGGGTGGACCACCAAAGGATGACCAACAACAGATCAAAAGTCAAATGCTACCTCCAGATACTATAGGAACAATGTTGGCTTGTCTACAGCAGTGTGCTAGGTAAAACTTTAAAGCATATGTTTAATCCTTACCATGCTGTGACCGTTATTTGGCTCCAATAGTTTTCCATACTTTTAGAAGTCAACTGTATGACACTTATTTCCAAATTTATGCATGTTCTTTCAACCTGAGGCTATCTATTGTCATGTTTCTCATTTATAAATTGAATTTTGAGCTCAAATACAAATTTTGGAAAATTGAAATTGGATAAAACTGTTGTTTTTTTTTTAGGTGTGGGCTTCCCATTCGGTGCCTTACACAGGAAATTCAGAGGCCTTAAACTTGCAAAATTAGTGCATACCTTCAGACATATAACTACTGATCGTAATTATTATTGAAATACTCATAGGAAAAGACTACTTCTGGTTTCAGGTCCAGTTGAAATAAAAAATCTACTGTTATTGAAATGGATTGGTCATGTGCACACAAATTATAATAAAAAAATAATTGGTCACTAAGTTTTAAATTTTTCCGTTTATTTGTGATACCTCTGGATTTTTCCTAGGCATTGTACTCTTTATGGCTAAATTTCTAATGTTTTAGAAGCTTGTAAAAATAAAACAAAAACATACCAGTCTAATATCTTTTAAAATTCATGTACTCTACATTCTTTATTGAAAAATACTTTCATTTGTAAAAGTGTCATTTTATATGTCAGCAGGAAATATTCTGAACATAACTTAAGAATCAGCTGATTACTGCAAAATTTGGAAATTAATTTGACTTATGTATGAATGTTACTAATATGACGGGGTTAAAAATTCTTATAGTTGCTACAAAGAGGAATTGCATGAATTTGTCTTACATTACAAAATGTTATTCTATTCAATAGATCTTGTATACAGTGTTTTATCTATGAACCCATTTTAGTCGATAAAGTAAGATAACAATCTCTTACTTATATGTATGATGATTGATCAGCAAGAAGATGAACCAATGTTATGCAAACATACAATTTAATGTGCAAATTGTTCTTTTTCAGTCAAGTATCACAAGAGCTGTCAGAAGCCATATTAACAATGGTTGCCAATGCCAATATTTTGATGAATAAGACTAGACCAGTTGGCCCTGCTGGAATGGGACCAAAGCCTACTATACCAAATATTGGCCCAACATTAGGAAACCCTGTAGGTTATTTAATACATGTAATAGTTTTGATGACCTTCAAGTTTAAATTTAAAATTGTTGCTTTCTTCTCCAGTAAAAATGTATTTCAAATGGATAAATATAATCCTTTATGTTGAAAGCGAAAATAGTTTAAATTATAAAAGGCAAATTTGTATGTTATATTGGATTGATGTAACAAAATATTATTTCTAAAATTGATAAAGGAAGTAAAAACATTTCATTTAAATAAGCATTTGTCTCTTTCAGCTGGATTCATTAGAGAATTCAAACCCATTAGGAATCCCCAAATCTTGGGGCATGAGTGGTGGTGGTTTTCCACAAACTTTGCCTACCAGTGGAACAGGATTTCCACCCAGTTTATCTTCAAGCGGAACAGGATTTCCACCTAGTTTATCTACTAGTGGAACAGGATTTCCACCCAGTTTATCTACTAGTGGTGCAGGATTTCCACAGCCTTTGTCAAGCAGTGGTGCAGGATTTCCTCAAAGTTTATCCAGCAGTAACTCTGGATTTCCACAAAGTTTATCCACCAGTGGTTCTGGTTTTCCACAAAGTTTATCCACCAGTGGTTCTGGATTTCCACAAAGTTTATCCACCAGTGGCTCAGGATTTCCTCAAAGTCTTTCTAGCAGTAACTCTGGATTTCCTCAAAGTCTTACGAGCAGTAACTCTGGATTTCCACAAAGTCTATCCAGCAATAGCTCAGGATTTCCACAAAGTCTATCAACCAGTGGTTCAGGATTTCCACAAAGTTTATCTACAAGTGGCTCAGGATTTCCACAAAGTTTGTCCACTAGTGGCACTGGATTTCCCCAACCTTTGTCTAGTAGCAGTGGAGCAGGATTTCCACAGAGCCTGGCATCCCTTACGACATCAACCACACCTGGTTCCCCAGCTAAGGGATTTCCTCCTACAAGCGCTAGCTTTGGTGCAATACAATCTTTAACATCTCAGCTACAAAGTGAGTTATGTGTATAAGTATAGATTATAATAGACTAACAATTGCCATTTAAATGAATATATTCATCTCCATGTACATGACAGGAACTAAATCAAGAGCAGAAAATTAATTTCATTGGAAATTTTATCAAAAATTGGAAATATATTCTGGTTCTGTGGAAAGTGATACATTGGAATAATTCTGCAGCCAACCTTTCTACTACACAAATTAAAAAAAAAGTCATGAATGATTACATGAAGCAATAAATGTATAGAGATCTTGCTTCTGTTGCGAGCGAAAGGCTATTTTCCATAATAGTTTAATAAAGAGTCATTGCAGTCCACCTTTTAGTCCTGTCAATTTCATTCATAAAGAAATTCAAAAAGCCTTGTTTTTCTGTTTTCCTTAAGCTCATCAAATAAATTTTATATTTTCTTACCGTGTACCAATATTGTATATTTATATATATAATATATGACAAATCTTCTCAATTAAGAGGGCATAAAGAGAGGGTGAATGTATTTGCACAGAAGAACACAAAATAACATTGCCATTTCCTGATGAACGAACAATTAAAAATGTCTTGCACGTTGATCTTTTACCGATTTCACAAAACATGGTGGATACAAACCTTTTTCACTGCTGCATGTGAAATAAAAATGTCAAAACAAGTTGCACAAAAATAACCCTTGACCACTCTCAATAAAGACATTATATTTCAGATATATCGATGGGAAACAACCCTATAGGAGCCCCTAGGAGCTCTGTGAACTCATTAGGTGCCATAATGGCTGGAGCTGGAATAAAACCAACACAACCACAGCAGCCACAAACACCACAGCCAACACAGCTTCCAGGGCAACAACCACAACAGCCACCCATTAGACCAGGTGAGATAACACAATTACTCTTTATTATGACAACTTTTTGCATAAAAAAAATCATTTACAAAAGATTTTATAATCAAAATCAAACAGTTGTATCATCTCTTTTGATTTATATAATGTTGTCCTGAAGTTAACTGTTATTCATTTTGATGCCTTGGATGATAATTATTTGCACTTGCTGTTAATGCTAAAGACAACATTATAACTGATTCATTTCATATTTCAAAGTAGTTTGTGTGTTAACAGAACCATTAAATCTGTTTTGAAAAATTTGAAAAAATATGGGGCATTATCAAAAAAACATGCAAAACTATGTTATTGGGTCTTTTTAATTCACAGACAATATTAGTTACATAGTGTGCTAGTGACCTAATAAGGTATACATGGAGTCAGTAAATTCCATATGGGGTGAGAGCGAAGCTCGAATCCCCATATGGAATTTACTGACCCCATATATACCATATTACGTCACTAGAGCACTATGTAACAAATTTATCTTACCGACTATCTTATTACATATACAAAATTTTCACAAACTGATGTATGCTGGTAACACCAATGACACTACTTAGTAACACTATTGACATTTTTAGCAATGGATGTTATGTTATATAATTTGAGATTTTTTAGCCTAAGAAGTATTTTTTCATCTTTTTATACGCCCGTAAAAATTTTGACGGGACGTATTATGGTATACAAATGTCCGGTGTCCATCCTTCCGTCCGTCCGTCTGTCCGGCGTAAACATGTCGCACCGTAACTTGAGAACGACTTATCCAAATTTCATGAAACTTAATAAAGTTGTTTCTTATGATGGTAAAATGATCTGTATACTTTTTGGTGAAAATAAGATTTAAACTTTTTGAGTTACGGCACTTTATAACTAAAACAGGGGTGTGTTTTTTTCACATGTCGCACTGTATCTCAAAAACGATTCTTGATTATGACTTAAAACTTTTAACACTTCTTACTTATATTAATCTCAATATCTGTATACTTTTTGGTGATGATTCAAAATTTCATTTTTGAGTTATTGAGTATTTTGTAAAAAAGGGGGAGTTTTTTTTTACATGTTGTGCTGTATCTCAAAAACGATTTATGATTATTGCCTAAAACTTTACACATGTCTTTGTTATATTAATCTCAATATCTGTATACTTTTTGGTGATGATTCAAAATTTCATTTTTGAGTTATTGAGTATTTTGTAAAAAAGGGGGAGGGTTTTTTTTACATGTTGTGCTGTATCTCAAAAACGATTTATGATTATTGCTTAAAACTTTATACACTTCTTTGTTCTATTAATCTAAAGATCTGTATACTTTTTGGTGATTATTCAAAATTTTATTTTTGAGTTATTGAGTATTTTGTAAAACAGGGGAGTGTTTTTTACATGTCGCGCCGTATCTCAAAAACAAGTTATGATTATTGCTTAAAACTTTACACACTTCTTTGATATATTAATCTAAAGATCTGTATACTTTTTGGTTTTGATTCAAAATTTTATTTTGGTTATATTTAGTTTTTGTAAAAAAAAACAGGGTGGGGGGTTTCACATGTCCCGCCGTGTCTCTAAAACAATATATGGTTATTGCTTAAAACTTTCTCATAAACTATTTATGATTATTGCATAAGACTTCCACATAAGACGTCGGGCGTATCATGCGCTCATGGCGCAGCTGTTTATTCTTTTGATCGGTGTTCTTGGCTTTGTGTTCAGTACTTAATAAAAGTAAAATTTGAAATGTGATGTCAATGGTGGTACTTTTGTGTCATTGGAGTTACTGAAGGGTCAGTGGTGTTACTATATAAAGATGCAACATTTTTAAAATTTTTATTCATAAATGAAAGTGTTTTAGGTCGTACACGAAGGATTAGGTAAAATATTATCATTTAATCTTATACATTTTATATATATTTAGTTTAAGTGTATTTTTTAGTATTTACAACGACCATAATGTGAACAGCCAACTTTATTACGACAATGTATTCTAAAATTTATGTTTGAATAGAATGTACAGCTTTATGAATAACGTCAATACGTCGTAATTTAAACCTAAACAACAAATTGGAAATCAGAGAAAACTTGAAAAGCAAAAGTAAAATTTTTGCAACCATATCAAAATAATATTTTTTTAATTCACAGCGCCATCTGGTGACATGACAAATATATTTGCCGACATATCCCAGCAATTTTCTACCGAAGTAGAAGACGAAGCCAATTCATACTTCCAGAGGATTTATAACCAACCTCCACACCCTACCATGTCTATTGATGAAGTCCTGGACATGCTCAAAAGATTTAAAGATTCTCCCAATAGGAGAGAAAAGGTTAGTTATTGTCAACATAGAAAAGTATAACAAGAGACTGAACTCGAAGCAAATTCAAAAAGTTTATAGTTAATAAAAACTGTCAAAATCAAATACTATCAATCAACAGAACAAGTGAAAAACTACTGCCATGTTTCTGATTTGGTACAGTAATTTTCTGAAAAATCCATGCTTATTATTTAATTGAGCATTTTCTCTAATAAAAAAATAGATCCAGGAAAAAAACCTGTTATGTTTATCTAGATGCATCCTTAAATAGTGGTTTTACAATTGTTCTATTTTAGCTATATCGGATTTTAAAATTAAAATTTCATATTGTAATTTGGTATTCCATTTTTTGTAAGATTAGGTTTAGTAATAACCTGTAAACATATTTTTCAGGATGTGTATGAATGCATGCTGAGAAATTTGTTTGAAGAATACAGATTTTTCCCACAGTACCCTGAACGAGAATTATTAACTACTGCATACCTTTTTGGGGGTATAATAGAAAAAGGGCTTGCAACGTAAGTTTGAAGATATTGTTTTTATTGCAAGAGAATTAGCTGTTAAGTTGATCAGAAACGAAGAATAGTTAACAAAGTATAATTTCATTCATAAAAGTGGTTGATAAATTTCAGAAAAGGAGAAAAGAATACAAAAGGAAGGATAAGTGTTTTATCCATATTTAGAACCTCATTCTACAATAAGATTGAATTATTGATACTTTTGCAGGCATTTATGATCAAACCATTTAAAAAAATTTAGAAAAATAATTATGATTATATGTAGAGACTTACCAAGGTCAATCATTTATTACAGGTATATGGCTTTAGGCATTGCATTGCGATATGTTTTAGAAGCCTTGAAAAAACCACACAACACAAAGATGTACATATTTGGTATTGCTGCTTTAGACAGATTTAAAACCAGGTAAAAAATTATGTTTACAGAATACGCTTGTTTAGTTAAATGCCTTTCAGCAGTATTGACCTTATTGATAGTGAGTTAGTATTGCTCCCACATATTGGTGTAGCTTTGGTTCCCCTGACTCTTTAAGTGTTGCTACTTTTACTGGAGGTTAATAACTCCAGGTATCCGGTTTTGTGGCATATTAGATAAACCTAGTATACTTTTAAATAGAATTGACTGTTTTAACAGAAGAAATGCTGACAATAAGGCTTTAAATTGTGCACTTTTTAAATTCAGAATTGTTGTGAAAAATGAATTGTTTCATAAAATGCAGACAGAAATTAAATATTGTGACTACATGATATGGTGTATGATATTTTTAAGTAACTATGTGATATCTACTGTAAATTCAGAAATTATTGCATGCATTTATCCTTGAGTTTTGTCAATTTAGACTAAAATGCGAATTTAAATTTTGTGATATTGAAAAAATCCTGTTTAATTCATTAAAATTTTTTTTTTTTTTTAAATGCAAGTTTAAATTATTACAGCTATAACTCTTGTGAATAGATATTTGTACAAAACTTTTATTTTTCAGATTAAAGGATTATCCTCAGTATTGTC
Organism: Mytilus edulis; assembly: GCA_019925275.1. Taxonomy (NCBI): domain Eukaryota; kingdom Metazoa; phylum Mollusca; class Bivalvia; order Mytilida; family Mytilidae; genus Mytilus; species Mytilus edulis. The sequence continues at coordinate 74,681,130 of CM034352.1, read as the reverse complement.
AACATCTGGCAGCTATACCTCATTTTAGTCAGTTCCCTCCTCATCTCATAGAGGTAAGGCATTATTTCTCTATCAGCTATACCTCATTTTAGTCAGTTCCCTAATCATCTCCTAGAGGTAAGGCATTATTTCTCTATTAGCTATACCTCATTTTAGTCATTTCCCTCATCATCTCTTAGAGGTAAGGCATTATTTCTCTGTTAATGTGCAATCACAAAACAATCTTTAGCATTGGTTAAGTAAATTAGAGCATGATATTGAATAATAGGAATCAATATAATAAGTAATGTTCTTTTACTTCCTGTTTTAAAACATTCATCCAATTTTTAATTGTGACATCTTTATACATGCTGCCTATAAAACATACATTACCATAAGATACATAATATCATAACAAATCATCTGTATTTCTCTATTCTCAACTTTTTTTGTTCCAGTTTGTTGAATATGGTGCTAGATCTCAAGAACCCCCTCCACATGCCACATCATCTAGAAGTTTGACTCCAACGGTGCCGGGTATTTCTAATGCCCTCACAGCAGGACTGACCAATAACCTTGGTATAACGTCGGGCACTGTAACACCGACTACAACACTGGAGAGTATGGTGGCCACTACAACAACTTTGACAACTTCTGTAACAACAACAGCAACAACAACCACATCAGTAAAACCAGCTGCAGCTCTTCCAAAAGTAAGTCTGACTTGAGCTGTAAATCTAACCTTATGTGAGTGGGCACATACATGTACATATATATGACTTTGATTGATTATGAAACATTCTAATATGAAATAAAAGATCAATTTTGGTCTTTGAATGATGCACTGCCAATTTAACAGTTTACGTCAGAACATCAAATTCATATCAAAGTATCGTTTTGTTAATCTAATGTCAATCATTGGGATGGCCATCTGATTGCCGTAATTGCCTTTTGTGACTTTGTCTGAGTGATAAAAATCTGGATCAGATATAAAATGTCCAGCTGGCTTAAATATTTTCTTGAAGCCCTGGTATTAATATTCATTTGCATAAGGTCTTTTTCTAACCAATGTAGATCACATTGTATTTCCACTTTTACATTATGTTCTATGTATATGTAAGGATTTAACTGTTCACTGACCATAATATTTTGTGTTGCAGCCATCAATAGCAAGTGCTACAAATATTGACACATTGTTAGCAGGACAATTGAAAGAAAACATACCACCACCTCCAGAATCAGTTCAGGACAAAATCTTTTTCATATTCAACAATCTATCTTTGGCTAATATGAATCAAAAGGTGAGTCATTTGTATATACAAAATATCCTTTATATATATGTTCCACTGTTTGCTATCTTGACGGCATGTACAAAATTGAAGTTAGATTTCCAGTCATTTTTATGGGCATTTAATCTGATATTCCTAGTTGGGAGAGTTCCAATTGAGTTGAATATACAAGAACAATGGCAAAAACTAGTAAGGCCACACTTAAAAATATTTTGGTTTGCCCAAACCCTACCCAAAGGTTGAGACAGTGGGTAGGTAGGTAGGCATTTTCTTTTTCAAAAAAAGAAATTAAAGTATTGGATGTTTATTAGTCTTCATGCCTATTTGATTAAAAAAAACTTCTTCAAATCAGGCAATAAAAGAATTTGAGTAGGCAGCTTTTTTCTGGGTAGGTAGCGTTTGGGCAAACAAACCTATTATTTATTATGGCCTAAAGATAACGAAGTTTCACATTTTTCATGCTAGATTCTAAATTTTGTATCTGACTATACAGTATGGGTTTTTTTCTTTGTTAAAGGTTGTGCTGTTTGCCTATAATTTTTTTTATGTGTGTAAAGAAATAAAATTTTGCTGATCTCTTTTAAAATGAATTTTATACAGCAAAATGACATTTAAAAAATTTAATAAATCAAACATCAGATTTGACCTGTCTTACTTTTGCAATAACTGTTGATTCATTATTGTGTGGTTCAAAAATTTGTGTTGATTTTGTCGGTAAAGGTTAACCAGTAACTTAAATGTATATAAAGTTTAAGCATTTTCTTTAAGTTTGTTATTAGACTAATAAAGACCAGGAAATCAAATATTCTTAAACATACCATTTGTCCTCCATGCATGAAATTGTTATGCATGAAGGAAAAAAAAAATCCAGAGTATTTGTTAGAAATTGTAGAATTGGACTGTCTTCATTTTGTCTACCATAAGTACAGAAATTTAGTGTGGCTAGTCTACATAGACAACTGTAAGATAAAATCTGTTGACATCAAAGACAATATTTTACTAACAGAAGATTTTTCATTTTTGAATAGGGCGAGGAATTGAAGAAGGAAGTATCAGAAGATTATATGCCTTGGGTTGGTCAATACCTGGTCATGAAGAGGGCCAGTATTGAACCTAACTTTCATACATTGTATGCTGCCTTTGTTGATGTACTTGGAACTGGAGAATTTCAGCAGCAAGTTATCAGAGAGACTTTTAGAAATATAAAGGTAAGAATCATTGTTAGAATTTTTGGTTACACAAAAAGACATTGTGAAATGATAGTACACAAACAACCATTCTTAAATGATGAGTTAAATTACATGGTGCTTGTGCTTAGGGCTGTTCCATTAAAACATACATGGTACCAAGGGAAGGCACTTTAAAACACAGTGACCACCCGTAGAAGCAATTTTAGAGTCCTGCATACATTTAAAGCCCATTAAACACAATATTTCACACCCACCCATAGTGGCAAATTTAAGTTGCCTTCTCTGGGTCCAATGTATGTTTTTATGGAACAGCCCCTCGAAAATTTAGCTGTACTTTTTAAGTCCAGTCTTTCATAAATCTTTTTAGAATGGTATTACTATTTTATATTAGTCTATGTATTTATGTATTATGTTATGTTATGTAATATTATTGGTAAGACTTATATATACTATTTTAATTGTATTGTATTTTATGGCTATTACACTAAAGCAAACTCACACAGCAAAGCTCACCATTCTACTTGCTAAGTAAAGCTTACTATTCTACTTAAACACCATGCTCACTATCTTACGTGTAGATTTGTAACTGTATCATACACTTATTTTTCATTTCAGGTTTTGTTATGCAGTGATAAAGGAGATGCCAATTTTTCAGACCGAACATTACTGAAGAATTTAGGTCATTGGATAGGAATGCTGACGCTAGCAAAGAATAAACCTATTCTTCAACTTGTAAGTATTCTTCACATTTTATAACATTTCATATCAATAAAAAGAGATGTGAGACATAAGTCAATGAAACCGACCGTGCAAGGGCTGTAAAGTTAGTTCAGGTTGTTTAAACACTTCCATCATCAGTCAAAGAAACAGCAACCTAACAACAAAAATGACCAAAAGACATCAGTCAGTTTGAGAGTCATTATTTATTATTATTACAATTTAAACATAGAAAAAATATTTTAGAATTTGAGTCATATATGTGTCATATGCAAAAATTAAAATGTAGGTTTAAAAAAATAAACAGTTTAAACGTTTTTTTTTCTTGAATTTCTTTTGTTCAATTTGAAAATTGAGTTAATTTGATTTTTAATTAAAGCAAAACCGTGATCTTATGAGTATAAATCAATTTTTTATTTAACAGGAGATTGATATCAAGTCCTTGTTATATGAAGCTTACCACAAAGGGGCAAGAGAACTACTGTATGTTGTGCCATTTAGTGCTAAAATAATAGAATCATGTGCTAAAAGTAAGGTAAGAAAATTGGATAACAAAGTATGGTATAGAACATTTATTTCTAGGAAGAAGACACAACCAAAATTAATTTATCACAAGCTAAGTGGTAATAGAAAATTATTTTCCACACGTCTAATCATTCTTTAATACTATCATATAGAACAGTTGTCTGTTATTTGTTTATAACAAGCCTTCTAGTAATCATTAATTAGTTGTATAATGATGAGTTCCAGTTGAGTTTGTTTTAAAATAGGAGATGGGGTCCAATTTCCAATGAGACAAATAAGCAACGGACACTTTAATGATGTAGGAGTGTTGTTTTCCAAAATATATACTCTTCACTTGAATTATGTTCCTTGTTTGTATCTCCCTTCTGATAGTAGGGTATGATATATTTAGTCAAACTAAGAAATGCTATACATGAATGGTAAGTTAATTAGTGTTTTTGTTGATTTCTCATAGACATATTCAATAACCCACCATGTCATTCAAATATACTGTACATTGTTAACAACACAAGTTATCTAAAAGCATGCATTTGTTTTGTACTAATTGTTAATAAACTATTTTAGGTTTTTAAACCTCCAAATCCATGGACAATGGGAATAATGAATGTTTTGGCAGAGCTACATATGGAACCAGATCTGAAATTGAACCTGAAATTTGAAATAGAAGTTTTATGTAAAACTCTAAGCATTGACCTCAGTGTAGGTGTCAGAATAAACTTAATTATTTATACAAATATAAAAGTTTTGATGATTGAAACAATTCAGAAATTTCTCTTCCGTCCTTGTAGATTTTATTGCACGATCTTAATAAATGATGACTAGAATATCAGAACAGCAATATTTTCCATGCATCACCATTGCTTTATTGGTCTATTATATAATCAGTAAAATGTAATTATATGAAAAGTTGCATTGTAGTTAAGTCAGTAAGGGTCAATATGTAAGTTAAGTAAAATCATTTAGTTTAGTAAGATTGATGATGATTTGAACTGGTGGGGGAGCTCAGAATTTTGTAAGAATTATAGTGAAATGTAAAAAAATATTTTAAAGAACATGCCATCCGTGCCCCCATCCATTTAATTTTGGAACCAACCTAATCAAAAGTCAATATATTTTACAAGTGAAAGCAAAGTCAAAAAGAAAACTAATATTTTATCATTTTTTTGCTTTTGATGAACAGGACTGTCGACCAACTATGTTTCTGAAAGATGTAAGTAGAATATCAGATATAGAGCCCCAGTTGTCACCAGGTAGTAAACTACCACATCCACTGCCAGACTTGACACCACAGCCTGGGGACCAAGCAGCCATGATGACAGCTGGAACACCAACTGTTCCCACGACAGCCAGAGGAACAACACCAACAACGACTCCCAACTTACCACCACGTCCTCAGTTCTCATACGATGATGTCAATACTGCTAACATGGCAACCATTGGTAATCTGTGTACTATTAACGATCAGGTAATATTATTTTATGGTTGATTGAAGTTTTTGTGTTCAAAGTTTTTTTTGAGAAGAGAAAACTATTTTATTGTGATATTTTTGCCTAAAAGAAAAACAAAGGATATGGGGTATACATTCTTGACACAAAATCAGCATAAAACCTACACAAAAAAAGCGGCAAAGGTACAGCACTTTTATTGCTTTTCTTCATCTCAAAGCTACTGTGCTATTGTTCTGTTCTTAAATGGAAAGCTTATTGAAAGTCTGTGCTGTTTTCTTTTCTTTTTGTGAAATGTTTTAGTCTATGTAGGCTTGTTTGCCTTATGTGTAAGATTAACAAATCATGGCGCCCAAAATTTAAGCTATACAATCAAATGAATTACAAAATAAAGCATGGTAAATGGTTACCGTGTGTATTTAATACTATAAAAAGCATGATCTCAATAGTCATTTATTTTAATTTAAAAAAAATAGTCATGAAAACTTCATTAGAAATTTGAAAAAGAGTCCTGATAACTTTTCCTGCTTTTTGGTAAAACCCAGATGGTCTTAATATTTAATAAATTATATAAAGTTTGTATTCAATTGCTATATTTCAGATTGCCCTATTCCAAGCCAATCCTCAGCTGAAACAGTTGGTAAAGATCGCAGTTGAAAAATCATTACAGGAGTTACTTCCCCCTGTTGTTGAAAGAACAATTAAAATTTCATTGGTGACCTGTGAACAAATTATCAAAAAGGTAAGGATTACTAGTTTCATCAGGTAAGATGCAGTGTGGAAAACAAAAACAAAAATTATTCAAAGATTAGAGATTAAGCCTAAAATGATTTTGTGATATATGAAATACCCACAGATTTTTTTTAAAACCACAATTGTGATTAAATGCAAAAAGAACAGTAAAAAAAGAAAAGAAAATTATTATTAATAATTAATATGATAACTGTTTTACTGAAATTTTTATAGTTCTTTAAATTGTGGTTAGGCCACACCAATTTAATTTCTTGTTCTACGGATTTTTGGACTCCAAAATTTGGGGCTAGCGAGCGATTTGAAAATTTTTATAAAAAAATATTTAATTTGCAAATTTTTGAGGCGAAGCTTGAAAAGTAAAGGCGAGCGATTATAATTTTTTTTTGTAAACATAAAATAGTAGGTTTTGACAATATTAAAGCTTGATTTATCACTTGTACTTTGACATTTCTTTAATTTCTGAAGTATTTTTTCCCTGTTCACCAAGAAATAATTAAATCTGGTCTATGTATGTGTGACTGACAATGAGACAATTCTCCATCCAAGTCATAATCAGTTTGGGGACAACCCCTTAATGTTATAAATATCCCTTTTACATGTTTTATGAGTGATCAATATAAGTTATAATATATTTGTTTGTTCAAAAGGGCTCATATTTTCTCAGAGAACTATATATCTATCTGGTATTAAATGGTCAAAACATGTTTTAAGAATTTTGTAATATTCCTGGACTTTAACCATGTTGACACATTTACTTTAACAGTTTAATATTATTCAAAATAAGTGGACCCCTCTTTCAGAAAAAGTTGTTTAAAGTAAGATGTAACTCTCCTCTTTTTGAGTACAAAATTCTAAGTTTTCAAAGGTTTTGTATAGAAGAACTATACAAATCCTTGGTATTTCTATTTTCTTTTCTACATCAGTAAAATGACCCCTTATCTGAGGGAGGATTGTTCTCAACCTGATAATAACAAACACAGGTCAAAATACGGCCTTTTACACAGGGCTTTGATACAGACCAAACAGCAGGCTATAAAGGACCCCAAAATTATTAGCGTACACAAACCAACGATCTAATTTATATACATGTTTCATGTATATCTAAACGGGAAAATACAAATGAACAACATCAACAAACGATAACTGCTGAACGACAGGCCCCTCAATCAATCAGGACAGGTGCATAAACATGCAGCGGCTATGGATAGTTTTGTTTTGCCAGCAAACAATATAATTGCAGTCGAAGGCAAATCTTTCAGAAGTTCTTTTTACTTTATTCTAACGCCACGAACATTTTTTTGATAGGGAATATAAGTAAGGGGGAAAGTAACCAATTTTTTGTTCTTTAAATTTTTTCGGAGCACTCCCGCTTTGGATAAAAAGGTTTCATGCTGAAACAAATATTCTTACAGATATTTACAACGTGTGGTGGGGTGCTTTTATGTTTAAAATCGTTACATACAGGTTAAGACTGTGATTTTAAAAACAAATGTTGATATCTTTTTATAATATTCACAAAAAATACGGTGCGGGAAATGGACATGATTACATTTCCGGATGCGGGAAGCGGGAATATAAAAAAAATTAAAAAATTCTGTTTTGAAAAAAATAGGTGCGGGCGGGTCCGTCGAACAAGGAATCAAATTGGTGTGGCCTTATTTATTTATAATGTAACTCTGAAATACCTAAAAAGTTATACCGATGATTTTTTTGATGCATTCAGCATATATTTTTGCAATAATTCAGTAACATTATATAGAGCTATTCTGAAAGTTAACGTTTGTGAAAACAAATAAAAGTTAACAAAACCCCAATTTGGATGAATGAGCGAAACTTGAGCTTTATAAAATGTTGATATTGTCATAACATATTTGTTTATAAAGGCATGATTGCAGAACCGTTTTAATGTTTGATTTTTTTAGTATTATAAGTTATAAAATAATTTCAGGATTTTGCATTGGATCCTGATGAGAGCAGAATGAGGGCAGCTGCACATCACATGGTCCGTCACATGATTTCTGGACTGGCTTTAATTACTAGCAGGGAACCAGTACTTGTTAATATCAGTAACAATTTAAAAAGTGCTTTCCTGTCAACACTAAGGGTAAGAAAACAGAAAAGTTATGTAGTTTTGAGAATGAGCTGAATATTAAATTTTTAAGGCCCTGTATAGTCTAAGATAGTAGAATATGTTTTCTGGTCTGTTCTGTATCTGGTGATGTTTTGGTTAAAGGTAGGTTAAAGTTTTGGTTTGAGGCAGTTTGTGGTCACTTCAATTTGAATGTTAGTACACATGTTAATTATTATGTTGATTATGTCATGATGATACAGCTCACTGAACATGGAAAGTGATAAGTTAAAGATAGTTTAGGATATTTGGTACATCAACTTGAAAATTTATATACTAAGCCTAAGGAAAATAAAAGGATAGGGAGTAAATGTATATGGGACAATTATGCACACAAAACATAGAAAAAATAGAAGAATTATCAATGAACAGGGCTTTTATTCCTGTTATTCGTCTTGACATTTGATGTAGGGTCTTTCACAATTGATGAATCATTCATACTCTACAACAAGGTACATTCTCATTATGAACATAATGAAGTGAAATAATTGATTTATGTGCCAAATTTATGCCAAAATTTTGACCAAGAGGTCAAATTTCAATGAACAAGGAACATGGGACATGGTTTCTATTTGACACTTATTCTTGCTTTCATTTTGCTTCTCTTCCGTAATGTAAAGCAAGACACTATTTTAGTAAATACCATTTGGAGGTAACTTTAACTCATTGTGTTGTAGCTATAAACATAGTATATTTTCTTGAAATGACATACATGTAATAGCTGAAAATGTCTGGTAATTTGATATATAGATAATGAAAAGAATATTTATTTTTTGTAGATTGATGCAAATTTCCAAGGAGCAACACCACAACAGAAAGAAATGATAGAACAAGCTGCACAGCAAGTAGCACAGGACAATACAGAATTAGCTTGTGTCTTTATCCAGAAAACTGCTATAGAAAAAGCAATACCAGATATTGACAAGAGATTAGCAACAGTAAGTTTGACAATTGGCAAGCTTAAAAATACTCCCATTTAATTATCTGCTACTAGACACATTCATTTACAATACCCATAAAAAATCACCTTGCTCATCTGTCAATTTGCCTTGTAAACATAAATTGTAAATAAAAAGGACACCTCTAAAACATATCATTAAGTAACCTCTAAAATCCAGACACAGATGGGGAAAAAATGTTGTTACTCAAATTGATAATGATGACTAAAATTTGTTCAACTTGTTTACAAGATTTGTTGATATGAACACACAAAAGTTTAATTTTGATTTGATTCACTTATAACATTAAAAACATATAATATTGTAGGAATTTGAACTTAGAAAACATGCTAGAACAGAAGGAAGACGTTACTGTGATCCAGTTGTACTGACATATCAAGCTGAGAGAATGCCTGAACAAATCAGATTAAAGGTAAGTAACTCTTTAGGCAATTTTGCCAAAAGGATAATTCTATGCATTTGATATTTTTTATTCTATCTTTTTATCGATGTGTTGAAATTGAAAGTTTTAAAAACCTTGATAGCTTTTAATTATGTTAATATAACATATATAGATATAAGAAGATATGGTATGAGCGCCAATGAGACAAATCTCCATCCAACTCATAATTTGTAAAAGAAGAACCATTATAGATCAAAGTACTGTCTGCAACACAGAACCATGGCTTACACCAAACAGCAAGCTACAAAGGGCCCTTAAATTGACTAGTGAATAACCATTCAAACGTGAAAACCAACAGTCTTAATATATATGAGAAATGAGAAACACTCATGAACAATATTAACAAACGACAACTACTGAACATTTATAGGTTCTTGATTTAGGACAGGTGCAAACAAATGCAGCAGGTTTAAACATTTTAATAGGTACCAGCCTCTACCCTTACCTGAAACAAAAGTGTAACATTATTATCTTTACAGGTTGGAGGAGCAACTCCAAGTCAGTTATCTGTATATGAAGAGTTTGCCAGGAACATCCCAGGATTTCTACCAGCTGGAGATCCCTCCTTTCCTCCAGGAGCTGTACCTGCTAAACCACAGCCTGTAGGTTTATCTTTTATTTGGGATTATAGTTTCATTATCTTACAAAAAATAACTGTTTTATGGAAACTTATATACTATATGATAGCTTTTTACTATATGTCAGATATTATAGTTGTACTAATTAAAACTTTGTTGAATCAGTACACTGAAGTAAAGTGAATGAGGTTTTCACTGTAGGATTTCTGATTTTGTCCTAAATATCCCTCCAGACGAAGTTTATATTTTCCTTAATTGTCAGAAAAATGCCCCAAATTGTTTTGTAGTTTTGAAATGCTGTAGTTACAAGAGAGCAGATTGAATGACACCCAAGTTCAATAAAATAAATATGATCTCTCTTTAAGCTGTGATTAAAATTATCCTGAGTGAATGTTTGACATATTTATAATAGCATAATTTAATATCCTATGTACATTTCTAAGTCATGTGTCAAAGTCACTCTTAAACCTGTCTGATCTGTTTATTTTGTCAGCCACTATTTGCCAAAAAAAAAAAAAAAAATGACTTTAATCATAATCTGTATTCTTATGCTGAACATCTGATGATAGAAAAACAGTTTGTATCTAACTGTTAAATGGACTTCACTTTTGACAATCAACATTACACTTTCACTCTGACAGCAACAATTTCAGGCATGACACAGGGTTCTTTGGAACCCTTTATAATTTTTTAATTATTCAAATGAATGGAAAATAGTTTCTACTTAATGTTGAAAGAAATCATTGATCATAGACAATACATTTATATAAATATTTCCATGACAAATGAAACTTTAATGGTGTCATATTTCTTGTACTTTCCTATAGGGAACATGGGATAGATGTTCATGTGTCCACATGGCTGAACTACATTAACATACCAAAATTAATGTAGGGATGTTGGGTAGATCTGCATGTGTCAACATTGCTGAACCACAATAAAATACCAAAATTCAACCAAGTAGGCTATTGGTATTAGAGATCAATGTCAAAGTGTAATACATGTATTGGAGGGGGATTGTAAACCAAACAAGATTCAAACAGTTTTTCAGAGAAAATATGTTCTTACATCTTATAAATAAAAGTGTTTTGGTCAAGATTACAAAGCAAGCATATCAACTAGCTACATTTATCTCTAATACCTGAGATGGCACACATGTCAACTGACAATTCTATTTAAGGATTTAGAAGGAGTGAATTCTAAATGACACACATCTCCCTGGTCAGTCCATGAATTCTACCTACCATTTCATGAGCTTTCCCTTTGCCTACCATAAATCAGTCAACTGTTTATCAATTTGAGGGAGTTGACGGAAAATATACCAGTTTCCAATTTCAATTTTATGAAAAAGCTATCTCTGATGACTTGGGATCAGTTCCATAGAACATTGAACTTTGTATCCAAAACATTTTTGCTTTATGAAAACACCATCATTGATAGAGTGTGGGTAAATTTGGGACTAACATATAAAAAAATATTTCCATTGATTTAATTGATAAAAAAATTTAAAGCAATGTGGCATGCTTAGATATTATTCATAATGTTCATTTTCTTTTAAAATAGGCAGAAGAAAATTCTTTTGTTTCTGAAAAATCTAACTTTTAGAAAAAAATCAAGATATTCTCTCATCTTTTTCGACAGAAGGAGTTTTGGAATTAATTTGGTTTGGCCATACCATGGTCGATTTGGTGCACACTTTAAGTATGGAAATCATTTACAGGAAGCCTGCAGTGTTTGCTATATATTCAACTGTATTTTGAGCTTTTATGTTGATGAAATTAACTTTCAATACAAAATACGTTGTAAACTGACATTTATTGACAAGATAAGATCTAACAAAAAGACTGTATATTATTGTTTGTTTTCTAGACATACAGTGATGAATCCTTCCAATTGTTTGAGAGAATAATTCGTGAGATAGAGCAGCATGTACAACAGTTACAGATCATGTTCCCTGCCAGTAACCCACAGATCAATCAGCTCCACAGTCTTCTGGAAGCCTTGACCATGCTCAGGAATTCCAGGGAACAAGTCACAGTAGTTAATCTGATACAGAAAGTATGTTATCAGGTCAAATTATCTAATTACTGCGGTCAATCTGATACAGAAAGTATGTTATCAGGTCAAATTATCTAATTACTGCGGTCAATCTGATACAGAAAGTATGTTATCAGGTTAAATTATCTAATTACTGTGGTCAATCTGATACAGAAAGTATGTTATCAGGTCAAATTATCTAATTACTGCGGTCAATCTGATACAGAAAGTATGTTATCAGGTCAAATTATCTAATTACTGTAGTCAATTGATCTGATACAGAAAGTATGTTATCAGGTCAAATTATCTAATTACTGTGGTCAATCTGATACAGAAAGTATGTTATCAGGTCAAATTATCGTATAACTGTGGATTCATTTGTTTTTCGAGGGTGCTACTTATCCTGGATTAAGGAAAATTACATGTTCATGGATATTTAATTTCATGATTTTGCCAAAGTCTGCATACAAGCCTATAGGACATTTGTCATTCCTTGAACATTTAATTTTGTGTCTCACCTATACCCACTTAATCCATGAAAATTGGTATCTTAGGAATAATAATGAATCCACTGTAGTGACTCTTTGGGTAGAATATCACCGGTTCCCTAAAGAAACTACTTATACACTAGAACCACTCTACCTGTAGGTATATACTTAGATTACACTCATACAGCCCAAAGTATTTTTAAAAATAGTTGATTTCAAATTGAATCCACATCATCTTGCATTGTTCTCTGGTTAATTCTTGCAGCTTCTTGAACAGTCTGAACTTGTTATAGTACGTCATGTGACATCAAACAAATGAAACTTTACATTCATAAAATATAACTAGAAAAAATATTTAATGCTTACAAGTGTTGAAAATCTAAAATGGAATAAAAACAGGATGATTAAGTTACCTTCAATTCAATCATATAAAAATACAGGGCTGGTAATAATTACATCAGCTAATGAAATTTCAAACTTCTAATATTTGAAGGTGTGTTTTAATCCAACCAAACCAAAAGACCCCGATAGGTCTTAAACAGAAACTAGAATGTAGTGTTTTTCAGGTTACCAGTAAGCAAAGCTTTTGACACAAGATCTGTATTTTTATGCCCCACCTACGATAGTAGAGGGGCATTATGCTTTCTGGTCTGTGGCTCCGTTCGTCCGTCCATCCGTCCGTCTGTTGTTCCGTTCGTCCGTCCAGGTTAAAGTTTTTGGTCAAGGTAGTTTTTGATGAAGCTGAAGTCCAATCAACTTGAAACTTAGTACACTTGTTGCTTATGAGATGATCTTTCTTAATTTTTAAGCCAAATTAGACTTTTGACCCCAATTTCACGGTCCACTGAACATAGAAAATGAAAGTGGGAGTTTCAGGTTTAAGTTTTTGGTCAAGGTAGTTTTTGATGAAGCTGAAGTCCAATCAACTTGAAACTTAGTACACTTGTTGCTTATGATATGATCTTTCTAATTTTAGTGCCAAATTAGATAATTACCCAATTTCACGGTCCATGGAACATGGAAAAGGATAGTGCGAGTGGGGCATCCTTGTACTTTGGACACATTCTTGTTATTTATCAAATAGCTTTCAATCTTTTGAGTAATGTATTTTTGTTTATGTTTTTTAGGCTGTTGAAGGTTTATTAGAACATCTGCAAGGATTGTCAGCTGACCAGGAACTGACGCTGAGGTTCAAAGAATGTAACTTGACAGTTCTGAGAGCACTACAAGAAATGAGAGCATTTGGATTTGGTGGATCTTGGACAAATAAACAAGTCACTAGGTCAGTTGCATATTAAACATGTTTGTCTTGTTACTTAAGATTAAACAAGGTTTTATAGATATACCAAACTAAAGGTTTTTCTAGTGGCGGAACCAAAACTTTTCATAAAGAAGGAGAGGGGGGGTGCTGCTCCTGTCAGACTTCAGTGATTCCCTATATAATCACCTAAATTTTCCCCACCAAAGATTGGGGGAGGCAGGCCCCACCCCTGGATCCGCCTATGTTTTGCTTTATCCAGGTCTGAAAATCCCTCAGATTTGATATAAGCTCTTTGTCCTCAAAATAAAGTAAAAGTTTGAATTAAGATGATGTTTTGATATTAAATATGTTTGTGGTACCTGAAAAGCTCAGAAAAATATGTCATAATTAATAAAAAAAAAAGTATAACTTATTCTGTAAATATGTGATAAATAAATATCTATAAAAATGTTATTAAGACAAACAAGCAACAGAGGAAAATATTGATCTATGAACATCAATTGTTGACTCCACTGCATCACTTTATTCTAGTCATAATTTTTGTGATAAAATGTGCAAAAGCATTATAAATTTTTCATAGCACAACTTTTCAAGAAGTATTTTGTTTAAATTGTAGATTATATTTTAACATGTTACAGGTGTATGATAGAAGCTAATGAACAACACAAATATACAATAGAAGCTGTAGATTGTCTGATAAGAAGTCAGCTAGTAAATATGCCCCAGTACGACATGTATCTAGCCCAGCTGATGGAGAATGGTATGAATTATATGGCTGTTACTCTGGCCATGCAGGTTGTCCAAAGATTCTGTGTTGATGATAAGGCTTCAGCTACTGAGGTAAACATTTAACTTATATGTTGCAGAAACATTATATTATAGAAATGTTAGAAATCTGAATATTAATTGGCTTAAAAAGCTTCTTTTTTTTTTTGTTGTAGTTATTTTATATAAAGTAGAAATTGTGGAAAATATGCTGTTCATTAAAAATGTAAATCTTAATGGAATTACAAAAGTTTTTAAATGAACTTATATTGAAAACTTTAAAAGAGTATACACTAAAAGGATTAAAATGAAAATTAGAAAAAGAAAGTGGAGTGTAAATTGTGTATGTCCTTCTTTTTACAGAGTGACTTTACAAACACTATAGAAGCATTGACAACAATTTCTACTCGAACTAGACAATCCCCAGAAGGGTGAGTACTATGGTATTTTGCATGCAATGTCATAAATGTACATGATAAGTGTGAAAAGGATACAAAATTATTATACGATTTCCTTGACAAGTAATTAGCTCTATACCTACCACTGACGGAGATATACATGTTTTATTATTATGCCCCATTTATGGGATTTATGTTTTCTGGTCTCTCCGTCTGTCCCCCTTCAGGTTAAAGTTTTTGATCGAGGTAGTTTTTGATGAAGTTGAAGTCCAATCAACTTGGCACTTAGCACACATGTTTCCTTTGATATAATCTTTCTGATTTTAATGCCAAATTAGAGATTTCACTCCATTTTCACGGTCCATTGAACATAGAAAATGATAGTGTGGATGGGGCATCCGTGTACTGGGGACACATTCTTGTTATCATCATTCTGTTCGCAATGACTGATAAATCTGCTTGCATAATCCAATGTGTATTCGGATAGAGTGCTGTTAACAAACATATGCACAATTTTGGTGACAGATATTTTCATAAAATTCACCACTGTTGAACATTTAAGATTGAACAAAACTGTTGGGGAATCCCCCAAAAAAAATGTAATTGTTTACTACATTAAATGGTGTTCAAAATGCCTTTTGACACCTATATCTTTATGATATGGAATACCAAGGGAAACGTTTCTCTTAATGTTCATCTCGTTCAATTCAAAGGTATTTTGAAAGAGTGAACAGCACATAGTATACATGCCTAACTTTAAAAATTTAAGCATATCATACTTTAACAGTACAGTGAAAAGAATTTTAGATACCAAATTTTGACTTGACAACATTTTTAGAATGGATTATTTAAATAATATGGACTAGCGTAATGTCAGATATTTACCATTGTATCAGACCACCATGATACCATTCAAACATTTGGAAACTATATGATGAAATATGTCTATAGTCTGATACTGTTTCATTACATACTGCAGTTTCTTTAGTCATAATTAAACTTAATTTTGTTTATATCTTCTCAAAAATGAAGTTTTTTTATATGTATATTGTAGCTTGAGTAATTTACTGGAGAACTTAAGACCAAACACTGACTTTGGTTTAGAGAGAGCATTGGGAGGTCCTACAACTATGATGCAGACTGGTATACTACAAGCTAGAGAAATAGATGATCCTCCTGGACTCCATGACAAAGCAGAACTGTTGTTGAGAGATTGGGTCAACATGTACCACTCACCCCAAGCAGGACGGGATAGCACAAAGGCATTTACAGCATTTGTTCAATCGGTCAGTGTTATTACAAATAATTCTTTGATATTTTGCTTAAGATGGAAATGATAATAATAATTCCAGGATTTCATCTGTTTGTTTTTTGTTGAGCATTCAGCAAAGATGGAAAAGTAAAATGAGTTGAACAAAGAAAAAATATTTTTGAAATAGTCACTAAATATAAAGATTTTAATATTTTCAAACATATGTCACATTGCTTAAATTGTTTCTTAAGCCGACTTTAAGAAAATCATATTTTTGCTTTGACTTCTTCTCAATTGAAAGATTAAGTGCACAATTAGAGAAACATTTATCCTATTTTGATGTTTCAGCAGTAAAGTACATGCACAATGTTAAATTATCCTATATAAAGATATATCATATGTCAAATTGAGAAATATGTTTTTCTTATTTTAGATGCACCAACAAGGAATACTGAAAACAGATGATCTGATTACACGTTTCTTTCGTCTTTGTACTGAGATGTGTGTAGATTTGTGTTACAGAGCCTTGATAGATCAGACCCAGAACCCTGCTATTGTCAGGACCAAATGTTTCTATACACTTGACGCCTTCGTAAGGCTGATTGCACTGCTGATCAAACATTCTGGTGACACAACAAACACAATCACAAAGATCAATTTATTAAATAAGGTAATTATATTGCAATATTGCAGGTTTTTTTTTATGATATAACAAGATGAGTGAAATTTGTTTATTTGTTTAAAATGAGTAATTATTCTGTTCTGGTTACTTTTACATGTTGTAAGATGAAATTAAAAACATAATTGATTGATATGTACTCAATGGGGAAAAAATCTTATTTTGGATTGTATACAGTTGACCAACTAATTTATTTTGCGAGTAGAAAAATAACTTGAATATAAATTGTCACAAAAACTAAAATCTTTTACCTTTCTTATTACATCGAGTGAATTTGAAAATCGCAAAATTAAATTGCCGCAAATTGGGATAAATACACCTGAAATGAAGTATAAGAAAATAAGTTGGTTTACAGTATAACATTGCACAGAAATCGTCAGATTTAGTCTCAGCAAACATGGATTACAATTTGAACATTTACAGCACTACTTAATTGTACCTCTTAAAAGTTATAAGACAAACATATACATGTACAATGTATGTTTATAAGTCAAACCTATATATTATAGCATTTATTCTTGGAAATTCATGATATGGAACAGCAATAACAGCATTCAATTCCTTAATAATTTTTACATGACGTAGCCTACGTACATGAAATGAATCATGACAACCAACAATCAATCTGACCTATATTCCATGGTTGAATGCTTTTGTTCTATGTAATAGGTACTTGGTATAGTAGCAGGTGTATTACTACAAGATCATGCAGTAAGAAACACAGAATTCCAACAACTACCATATCATCGTATATTTATCATGCTATTTATTGAACTCAATGCACCAGATCATGTACTGGAAAATATCAACTATCAAGTCCTTACAGCTTTCTGGTAAGAATTTATTAGTATTGTTGCATACAGGGTAGTTTCATATCTGTTGCCCATTGTTGATTCATTTTTTTTCGTAACTACCAAATTTCATTGATTGAGAAAAACTTTTATTTTCCTAGATATTTAATTTCATAGATTTGCAAAGGTCTATATGTAATCCTTTGTAAAATGTGTTTTTTTCGTGGAATGTTTGAATAAAATATCCATGAAAATATGTAAACCACACATAATAACAAGTCCACAGTAAATTGTTTCAACTGTATCTTAATTGCCTTTAAAAAATAGATTAAAAAAAAAAATGTTTAGTTGCACATGTTTTAAACCAGAAGGATTGACAGAGACATGCTTTAAGTATATAATTGATTGATTACATTTCAGCAATACCTTCCATGTGTTGAGGCCTGCCAAAGCTCCAGGGTTTGCCTATGCTTGGTTAGAGTTGATATCACACAGGGTATTTATTGGAAGGATGTTAGCACTGACCCCTCAACAGAAGGTATGTTATACTGAAAAAAATTATATATATATTATATTTTGACAATGTATACAATAGATTTTTTTCAGTTGTGATGAATAGTACAAAATAGTATAACAAAAAAAACAACCTCCAAGGTAAATTAAAGAAGAGGAAGTCCATAAAAAATGACAAAATTAAACATTATTATTTAAACCATTAGAAGAGTTACAATTATATGTTCATTGTCTTATGGATATTTCATAGAATCAATTGGAGATTTAGTAAACTGCTTGTCGTAAAAAAAATCTTGTCAGGTATTGTCACTCAAATTATATACTCCATTCTTATTTTGATTGTACTTCTTGTCATTTTAGTTAATTATAATGTAATTATCTATTTTTTCAGGGTTGGGGAATGTATGCTCAGCTTCTGATAGATTTATTTAAATTTCTGTCTCCATTCTTGAGGAATGCTGAACTTACCAAACCTACACAAATGTTGTATAAAGTAAGTAATATAAATATAATTCATATGGGATGTTAGATAACTTGTGTTAACTTTTCATGCATGTATAATTTCTACGGCAGATTTTAGTATTGATCATGTAACAGAAAAACATTAAATACTGTGATGTCATTAATTTTCATGGGTACCAATTTTCGTGGATCAAGGAAAACTTGCATGTTCGTGGTTATTTAGCCAAAGTCTGCACACAAGTCTATAGAAAAGTTGACTTTCTTTGAACATTTAATTTCATGGTTCACCTGTAACCACAAAGTCCGCGTAAGTTGGTATCAAACGAATGATAATGAATCCACAGTTCTCCTTTAGAACAGTTTTTTTAAACTATTTATAGATTTCTAACAAAATTTGATCTTTGTTCGTAATCATCACAAGGTAATGTGATTGTGTGAAATGTAAATTCTTTATGAGTATAAGCAAACAAACCAGAATAATCTTATTGTTAAATAAATTTCAATTTGCAGTACATACTATTTAATATGGAACATGTGTGAAACTGGTACCTTTCATATTCTTTTATTATTTTGCAGGGAACTTTACGTGTATTATTGGTGCTACTTCATGATTTCCCAGAATTCCTTTGTGATTACCATTATGCTTTCTGTGATGTGATACCACCAAACTGTATTCAGATGAGAAATCTAATCTTAAGTGCTTTCCCTCGTAATATGAGGTTACCAGATCCATTTACACCTAATCTCAAGGTGGATATGTTGGCTGACATTGCTCATGCCCCAAGGATACTTACAAACTTTGCAAATATGATTCAGCCACCACAGTTTAAAAAGGTATGACACTTATCTGAACCGCTTTGATGGTTTGTAGTAATGTGGGAGGTTTTGAGTTGATCTACTGCTGGGTCAAATCAAAGACTTTATTTTTATTTACCTCTTTACTGCTAAGCATACAGTATTAAGGAATATGTAGGGCAAAGATTGATAGACTCAGAGTTAGAATAAAGTGTCTGGGTAGTGTAACTATAAAGATCTGACTCAAAGTGTCTGTTGAGTACAAAGCTGGATTCATATTAATTTCACATTTCTCAGTTCTTTTCTTGAATATGTATTTAAATAACCACTGAACATTAAACAGCTATCTGTTCTCATCTTCATCAGTTCTGAAATTGCAAATTGTTTTGCTGTTGTTGGATTGCACCCGACCTGTAAAGTTATTTTACAGATTTCTGATGGGAGATAGTAAATAATAAAACCGGGGTATTGGTAGAGGAAATACAAAATTAGAATTAGAAAAGGAATGAAACAAGAAATACACTTATTTCATCATTAATGATTAATGAATGGATGATATCACTTAAAAATAAACTTTGAATATCATACACTAAAAAATCTTTAGAAACAAATAAATAGAAGAGCTGCAGCATTTTCACATCTTCAGATTAAAAACATTTAACGTGCAGAAGTATGATTTAAAATAGAAGAAAGATATATTAATTTATTTGAATATGTTTTTTAACTGTATGTTTATTTGTAGGATTTGGATTCCTATTTAAAGACGAGATCACCAGTCACTTTCTTGTCTGATTTACGTTCATATCTACAGGTAAAAAATGTAAGAGCAATCAAGAGGACATTATACAATATGTACAACACACTTTTAAAGACTAGAAGAGTTCTGTAACAATTGTTAAAGTTATATTTATGTAAATGAAAAAAATCTCGACTGTAAAAAGACTGAAACAATTCAAAACAATTAAAAGACATGTGATTTTGATATCAACATTATCAATGATTCAAAACATTCTACTTAATTCTTTAAAAATTGGTATGCACATTTATTTCCTAACTTAATAGACTGGAGATGTGCAAGAAGAGCCAACAATAATTTTTGACTTGTCCATTAATTTCTTTTTCTATTTGAAGTGAATGTGCTAATTTTCAAATGCTTTCTTTACTATACATGCTAAATGCGATACTGAAAATTCAGAAGTTATTGCAAAGTTTCTTTTAATGATAATAATGTGACTGGGTGGGTATCTCAATAATAAGAACAAGCATTCTGAAATCTTATACATATATCTGTTTTCATGAAATTGGAATAATTAATCCTGCATTTTTGGCTTTTCTTCAAAAATGACAATAATGAATGCTCTCAATGATTTCTGAATTTGCAGTATCCTTAAATTTTATGCTTGTTGGTTATATTTAAAACTGAATTTTCTTTTTCAGTCGAATGAGCCAGGAATGAGATATAACATTCCTCTGATGAATGCCTTAGTATTATATGTAGGGACACAGGCAATAGCTTTCATCAATAGTAAAGGACAAACTCCTAGTATGAGTACCATAGCTCACTCAGCTCATATGGACATCTTCCAAAACCTTGGAGTTGATCTGGATACTGAGGGTAAATGTTTATATAGAAATAATGTATTTTATACTAAGGGCTATTCCAGAAAAAAATGTAAGGGGGGGGGGGGGGGGGGGTGTTGGAAGGCACATTATATCAATAATACATGGATGATGGGTATCAGAGAAACTTTTCACACTATAATGCACTATAATTCTCAATTACAATTGTCTGGGTGGAGGGTGCTGTCAAAAACTGCCTTCCGACCCCCCCCCATACATTTTTTTCTGGAATAGCCCTTAGATGCTTAGTTATGTACAAAGCTTTGCAAACCTACAATGTACCTTGTGAAATGTTTTAAATATAGCTTGCGAGATGTACATGATATGATTTACCCACAGAATCTTTAAAAAAAAAAATCAACTTACTGTATACCATTATATATTGCTAATGTTCCTTTGTGGAAACTGTGACAGTGGAACTTAAACATCTTTTAAAAATAGGAGCGAAATGAATTAGTTTATAATTTATCAACCCTTCTTCACTTACATTTTGATGGGAAGATTGATCATGTATTCTGAAATTTTTTAATTATTGTTGTCTATTTTTCAGGTCGATATTTATTCCTGACAGCAATAGCCAACCAGCTGAGATACCCCAATAGTCACACTCACTATTTCAGTTGCACGCTCCTCTACCTGTTTGTAGAGGCTAATATTGAGGCTATTCAGGAACAAATTACCCGAGTTCTATTAGAGAGACTGATTGTTAACAGGCCACATCCATGGGGCTTGTTGATCACATTTATTGAACTTATTAAGAATCCTCAGTTTAAATTCTGGAACCATGAGTTTGTCCATTGTGCTCCAGAAATTGAGAAGTAAGTATTTGAAAAATGTGATTACTTGTCTTAGATCATGATTTAGAGACGGTGAACTAAACATTGATTTGTTGTTGAGTGAAACAAATGCATTTCCAAAAATCATTTAATTTTTATACGACCGCAAAAATTTAAATTTTTTGGTCGTATATTGCTATCACGTTGGCTGCGTCGTCGTCGTCGTCGTCGTCGTCCAAATACTTTTAGTTTTTGCACTCTAACTTGAGTAAAAGTGAATAGAAATTAATGACATTTTAACACAAGGTTTATGACCACAAAAGGAAGGTTGGGATTGATTTTGGGAGTTTTGGTCCCAACATTTTAGGAATTAGGGGCCAAAAAGGGCCCAAATAAGCATTTTCTTGGTTTTCGCACTATAACTTTAGTTTAAGTGAATAGAAATCTATGAAATTTTGACACAAGGTTTACGACCACAAAAGGACGGTTGGGATTGATTTTGGGAGTTTTGGTTCCAACAGTTTAGGAATTAAGGGCCAAAAAAGGGCCCAAATAAGCATTATTCTTGGTTTTCGCACAATAACTTTAGTATAAGTAAATAGAAATCAATGAAATTTAAACACAAGGTTTATGACCACAAATGGAAGGTTGGGATTGATTTTTGGAGTTGAGGTCACAACAGTTTATGAATTAGGGGCCAAAAAGGGGCCCAAATAAGCATTATTTTTGGTTTTTGCACCATAACTTTAGTATAAGTAAATAGAAATCTATGAAATTTAAACACAGGGTTTATGACCATAAAAGGAAGGTTGGGTTTGATTTTGGGAGTTTTGGTCCCAACAGTTTAGGAATAAGGGGCCCAAAGGGTCCAAAATTGAACTTTGTGTGATTTCATCAAAAATTGAATAATTGGGGTTCTTTGATATGCCGAATCTAACTATGTATGTAGATTCTTAATTTTTGGTCCCGTTTTCAAATTGGTCTACATTAAGGTCCAAAGGGTCCAAAATTAAACTTAGTTTGATTTTAACAAAAATTGAATCCTTGGGGTTCTTTGATATGCTGAATTTAAAAATGTACTTAGATTTTTAATTATTGGCCTAGTTTTCAAGTTGGTCCAAATGGGGGTCCAAAATTAAACTTTGTTTGATTTCATCAAAAATTGAATAAATGGGTTCTTTGATATGCCAAATCTAACTGTGTATGTAGATTCTTAATTTTTGGTCCAGTTTTCAAATTGGTCTACATTAAGGTCCAAAGGGTCCAAATTTAAACTAAGTTTGATTTTAACTAAAATTAAATTATTGGGCTTATTTGATATGCTTGATTTAAACATGTACTTTGATTTTTGATTATGGGCCCAGTTTTCAAGTTGGTCCAAATCAGGATTCCATATCAAGTATTGTGCAATAGCAAGAAATTTTCAATTGCACAGTATTGCACAATAGCAAGAAATATCTAATTGCACAATATTGTGCAATAGCAATTAATTTTCAATTGGAGTTATCTTTCTTTGTATAGAATAGTAGTTGATAATATATGTTGGAAATTTGCCAGACATGACTATGATGTCATTTTCTATTTGTATTTGCCACTTTCCATGCTCCTATACAACTAATTCTGGAACAACCCTGGATAGTATTTCTTTTGTTCACTACCTATTTTAGGAGTATAATCATTGTTAGCCAATCAAATCATTTAAACAATATTATTTACCATAGCATCTAAAAAAACAGTGTTCAACTAGCACATAACAAACTTAAGTTTGTGTATTATAAACTTCATGTCAAATAATTTTACTGTTAAAAACACTTTTCTTTCTCGGAATCTAATTTTTTCTTTATAATTTTTCAATTGGTATAATCTGATGACACCAGGCAATTATATGGTAATTGAAAGAAAATGATGCTGTTCTTCAATCCACTTTGGGATAGAGGAAGAGGAATATCTTAAAATCACCTGACAGTTTTCAAATCATTTTCATAATTTTTTTATATTTTTTTGATATTTAAATTTAACACATTGTTTGGTAAAATTTGTACTGAATTGTATTATGAAAATATCTGCATCAGATATGAGACAAATATAAAAGATAAGTAGATAAGTAGATGTGTAATGATTGCCAATGAGACAATTATCCAACAGAGGTCAAATGGCATGTATTTTAAAATTACAGGTCACTGTTTGGCCTTTATCAATGAGTAAATCATACCGTATATAGTCCGCTATAAAAGGCCTTGACATAACAAAATAAAAGCAATGTCTGGTTTTACATATATTATTGAAATGGAATTATCAGATTTATTTCTTTTTGTTTTCCAGATTATTTGAGTCTGTAGCCAGATCTTGTATGCAGCCAAAGTCCGGTGGAACAGGCAATACACAAAACCTTAGAGAGACTGACACCACAGAACTTCACTGATTTACAAAATCATGGCGTCACACAAGACAATAAATCCGTCAAAATTTCGTTGTTGTTAATTGTTGTGAACATTTTTAAGAACTTTTTTGAAGGATTATGAAGACTTTTGTATTTATTTTTGTGAAATGACATCAAGAGAAGATATATTTTGTTGAGAGTACATCAAATTGGGCCACTAAGTAACTCGTTTCATTTGTACATATGGTGTCAGATCATGACTCTGACTACAATGAGTATTGTTGACAAAGATGTGTTGAGTGTCAATACTTCCCCAAATTTGTTTGAATAAATTATAACATATTTGAAATGTTTGTTTTTATATGTTGTGTATATTAATAGACTACAGTGATATATAGTTACCTCTCACACATTCATTTTATATCTAAACATTTAACAGAGATAAATTACTGTAAATTTAGAATTTATTGCATGGTTTTTATTTGTGCAAATTATGTGACTGAGTGAGTGTTGCAATAATGAGAAGGTATGCAGCCTTTTCTGAAATCACACTAATTCAGCTCGAACCATCGGCAAACAGGAACTGGATACATTGCTGATGTACAAAATGGTAAATGACTACAACTCAAAATTATAAAACTGCTGACCAATTATTACAAGAGTGTACACACTGAAATGTCTCGCCTTCTTTACTAATCATTGATATTATGTTGATAGTCCTAAATATAAAGCTTTATTACAACTGTCACATAAACTTAACATTACCCAAGAAAACTAAACATTGGCCAATGAACCATGAAAATGAGGTCAAGGACAGATCAAGGCCGACATGTACAGCTAACAATTTTTCCATACAAATAATTTACCTATTGCTTATAGTTTAAGAAAAAAACAGACTAAAACATAAAAACTTTAAACCTCATACTTTGTATATATATATATATATATAAATGGTATAAGTACGTCTGAGTCAGTGACAACTCTACAACAGATGTATCCATCGGATCGCCATCAATGATGGTGATACATGGCTGTGTACATAATGTATATACAATATATATATATAAATATATATATATATATATAAACTAGTCTAAATTGTAAACTACGTTCAAACCTATGATTGCGTTGGATAAAAACCGCAATTTTTATATGTGTGCATGTAAAACAAATTTCGTTGTAGAAGGGTCTAAATACAGCACAAACAACATTTTCCAAAAGACCAAAAAAGTGAAAAAGTATATTTAAACAAAAGGCATTTGACTAACAGGTTGAACAACTGATGTTCTTTAACCCTGCTGACTGCCATTAGCGATTGCCAAATAAAATTGATCACAAGATGTAACAAAATGAATCTTAATATAAATTTAATACTAAACAGAAAATATTTTTTTTACTTGTGGCCACGATGTTATGCCACAAACATACGGTGTCAATATATTTTTTTAGTACACCAGATCCGAAATTCGACAATAAATGTCTCTTCAGTGATGTTAGGGATCGAAACGGTATTTGGAAGGCCATATAAAATGTACCCTCATTTTTAGATAGACTCTTGAATTTTAAGAGTCAATGTAGGATGAACAGATCATATAAACCGGAGGGAAAATATGATACAAGCCCAAACAAAACAATATGAACGAGTCTAAATTGAAAACTACGTTCAAACCTATGATTGCATTGGAAAAAAACTGCAATTTTTATACGTTTGCATGTAAAACAAATTTCGTTGTAGAAGGGTCTAAAAACAGCACAAACAATTTCACTTTTTTGGTCCTAAAGACCAAAAAAGTGAAAAAGTATATTTAAACAAAACGCATTTGACTATATATATATATATATATATATATATATATATATATATATATATGCCTCATGTTACGAAGTTTCCGTCAGTCACATGTCCAATGTCCTTGACCTCATTTTTCATGGTTCAGTGACTACTTGAAAAAGTAACAATTTTATTGATTAAGTGAAGTTCTCACTTATGAGTAATAAGGTATCTATGGATTCCTTACAATATCTTCCATGTTTGTCGGGTAAGATTCACCTGACCTCGACATTATTCTATGGATCATTGATCAAGGTTAATGCAACTTGGTAAAGTCTTATCTCATCGGATATTAAAAGCAATATGTCAACTATATGTGGTGAATTGAATTATTGTGAGGTCCGACTTACATGTTTCATCTTACCTTGACCTCATTTTTACGGTTCATTTGACAATTTTTAGTTAATGCGGTTAAGTTTTCTTAGATATTATAAGATAAAGGTCAATTATATTTAGTGCATTGAAATAATTGTGAGGTGTACAGGTCTGTCTTAACTTGCAGAGTTCATATGACCTTGATCTTATTTCATGGTTCATTGGTCAATGATACATTATCGAAATCTTGTCAGTTTATCAGATACAATGTACTAATAGGTCACCTATACTTGGTGTATGGAATGATTGCAAGGGGTACATGTCTGTCTTGCAGGGTTCATATGACCTTGACCTCATTTCATGGTTCATTGGTCAAGGTTAAGAATTTGTGGTTTGATCTTTTTCTCATTTGTTTTAATCAATAGGAGCTCTATAGTTGGTATATGGAATGATTGCAAGGCGTACATGTCTGTCTGACATCATTGTCTTAGAACATTGATAAAGTAAAGTTTACGTGATACTTGTAGTAACACCTTCCAATTGCAGACTTTCAAAATGAATTCAATGATATGTAAACAGACAAGACATTTCAGCGGGTGCACTCTTGTATTTAAAAAAAAGTTATGCCTATTAACTTAGATATATGAAATAGTACTATTAACTCTTAGATTCGTTTTGTCGTCACCTCATATGCAGAGCCTACTGATGGGTCCCACTGCATATGACCATATTTTAAACCAGTGTAAAGAGGGAAAAAAATCTCGCATGCCCAAACAGACGCTACATCTATTTATTTTTTGGGGGATATCAGTACCAAATTTTCGTTGATATTCTGAATTATTAAAGTACATGCATTGCTTTTATATCTTGCACTAAATTCAAGTTTCAAGATTTTTTTCAACTTTTATTTTTCTCTTGTTTTAAGATTATTGGGCTCTGGAGGCTAGGCATGATACATCAAATACCAATTTTAAATACAAAGCCTACAAATGAGTAAGATTTCAATCGGTTACGTTTTAAACCGTGCAATCTGCTTATGTATAAAAGAGGGTTATAATTGCTTACATTTACTTACCTATATTTTGACAATTTTACCTAAATGTCTGTTTTGTTCACGCATCGTTGTAAATATAATGGAATTTGATGCGACTGTCATACAAGTGAGAGGTTTAGCGCTATAAATCAGGTTCAATCCACCATTTTCTACATTGTTGTCCATTCGTTTGAAGGGTTTTATCATTTGATTTTGCTATTTGATGAGGGAATTTCCGTTTTGAATTTTCCTCCGAGTTCAATGAATATTTTTGTGATTTTACTTTTTACTAGTATTCGAACTGAGGTGAGTAGTTGTCTCTTTGGCAATCATACCATATCTCCATCTCTTTATAGTATAAAAACTGTACCCAATCCTAGCTCAGTTAGACATTTTCCTACTTAACAGATAACAAAATAAATTTGAAAATACCAAATGAAAGTAAGTATACCTAATATTTGAATTATCTCATAACTTCATAAATATACACAGAATTGCAATGAGGTGTTTACAATTCTAAGCAACGTCTGTTCTATGCGTTATGTACATGGTAAATTCTTGTTGACGTAAGCCCGACTGACTTAACTCCGATAAACTTCATAACTCCACCCTTTGCTGTTTTCTACAGGTGAAATAGATACCATAAAATTAACAATAATAATAAGGAGTGGAATAATACTTAACAGTTAAATTGTGCCACAGATAACAGTTGGAACCAAACATTTGAGTTTAGTAGAATACGACCGGGATGTCGAGGACATTTTCAATCTACATCCTTTCCATACAGGTATGACTTGATAGAGATATGTGTATCACCAATTGTAATATATTAAAGATAGTCAATAAATAAAGAGGTCAAATTATTGACGTTTACTTCTTTATAGATCATCACTGTTTCTCAATTGTTGGGCTCAATTTTATAAATGAAAAGTTTTTAATTTTATTTCATTTTTGTTTTTGAAGTCATATGAGACGGGGGGCAAGGGGTTTAACTGTTATGCTGTTATGTGGCATTTTAATTCTTTGTTATCTGTTATTCTGAAAATATATTTGCTGTTAGCTGTTATTGTCTTATCCTTTGTTAGCTGTTATTGGGCTTTTAGTTTTTTTGTTATCTGTTATTGTGATAATGTATTTGCTGTTAACTGTTATTGAAAATTGGAATGTTAGCATTTTTTTGACAGCCAATATTCGGTAGAATTGAAGATCATTGGACATTGGGGTCTACCACTACGTATATATGTTGGTCCCGTATTCGGAGATGGATTCCATTAACATATACCCATCAAGGAAGTGAGGTCCAGGTTAATTCCAGTATTTATAATTATCCTTTGTAATAAATATCGATTTTTTTGGATCATGTATTTAGAATTATCTCATATTTTTGTATGAGGATAATGGTCCTTGTTTCCCGTAAGAACATATTAAATTAGAACAATTCTTAATATGACAAAAAGGAAAACATATGACAAGGAATATCGAAAAATCAATATCGGACAAGAATCTAGGTCCTTACAACCAGTTAACCTTTTATATTATACGGTACATAGACTCGGCTCTGTGGTTCTTTTCAAAGCAGAACCAAATACATTGTACAATGAAAGTTCCAATCATATATACTGGGTTCCAAAGCTGTACATAGCTCATTACAAACAAAGATTTATTTCGTCTTCAATCCATTGTTCCCCTACTAAACTATGTATTCTACTTACTAGTAGATCTACACTTGGTACAATCAAAATCCTGATAAAAAAAATTCAAATCAGTTAGAATTGTTGCAAACTTGTGAAACGGTTTTTGAGATATTATCAGAAAACTGGAAAAAACACCATTTTTATTGAATAAAACCCCATTACTCAGAAACTTAAAATCTAAATTTTATAAAAAAAAAAAAAACGAAAGTGAGCTCACATCTTTTGATATAAACAATTTCCCAAAGTTTTACGCAAATTGGTTAAAGAGTGTTTGAGTAAATGTCCAACATGTTGACGACGGACGAACAACAGTTTACCATAATACATCCTGTAATGAGAGTATAAAATATTAATATATAATGAGTAGTAAACACATTCTAGATACATAATTCAAAAAGCTATTTTCATAGAAAATGGAATTCATTACAAAGGATTATACCCGTAATAAAAAATACTGGTTTGTCAAGGACCCGACTTATTTTAATATTTCATTTACTGTTATCTGTTTTTGTCCATTTTAATTCCTTGTTATCTGTTATAAGCCAAATAAATTTGCTGTTTCGCTGTTATTGGGACCCCCCTTGCCCCCCCTCATATGATACTTCAAATTTAAATAAAAAAGATGATTTTTTTCCAAATTAAACCAAATTGGCTGCTCAAAGCGAAATATCATTTCACTGTTTCACTTTCACTGATGATTGAGGGTATGATTTTTTTTTTATATACATAGTAGCTAATGCCCTTTTAAAACAAATACTGTTTCATTTCTAATTTCATTTTTTTAAATTATTTTGTCTCGTGTGATACGGAAGAAAATAAACCGTGCAACGTCTTATGAATTGTCAAGACCTTAAAATATGGATATGCTGTAAAGCCCCAGTCCCACTAGACAACGATCGCACCACGCTCACCGCAATCTAGAATACATTTAGATCGTGGTGAGGTCGCGGTATGAGCGCCTGCCTTCGCGATGCTACTACGTCCTCATTACGCTTCTACAACGATTCCGCTACGATTATACCACGTTCTCACCGCGCTTATTCTGCGACCTTACTACTCTTATCAAGATCTTTCTACGCTCATCACGTTCTCACTACGACCATACCACGACTTATCCGATTGCAACACGATCTTACCACGCTTCTACTGCGATTATAGCACGCTCTTTAATACCACGATTATACTACGTTCACACTGCGATCTTATTACGTTCTCAGCAATAACGTCAGCATCGTGTTCCATATCAATACAGTTCTATTCCTTCTATTTCTGAATAATTTAATTTTGGATGTAATGCGTCTTCTGATTGGCTGACATTATTTTGTTATCAGCCCATAGACATGATTCAGTCATGTGACCGTGACGTCGTCAACGTTTTTTCATGGTTTTCTACGGTTTAAAATGGAATTTAGAATTAAATTATAAGAAAAGACTGTAATATTTTTTCTGTCTATTCAAAATAACATAAAAAATGTGGTGTACACTGTGAAATAACGCGCTACATTCAGAGTGCACCACATTTTTTATGTTATTTCTTCATAGACAGAAAAAATATTACAGTCATTCCTTAACTATTACGTAGATAGTAAGTAAGTAAGTAAGTAAGTAAGTAAATTTTATTTAGAGTCGGCATATATATACATAATAACAGAGAAAACATGAGCTCTGGTGAGCTCTTTAACCGGCTATCACATAAAAAACATGCAGCATCATGCAAATGCTACAAAATAAAACTAAAAAAACATGCAATATAATGAAAGCAACTCTATTTGATTTGTGAGCCTCCAGAGTCAAAGTTCATGTGGCAAGTGCCTCTATGTGCATTGAAACGGGGGAATCAGCAAATCACTTGGGATCATAAAATATAACAGACTAAAAGCATAAAAACAATAAATAAATAAATAAATATAAGCACTAGCATTTAATGGCAGATATATTTAAAAAAAATGCATAAAAAGCAGAGCAAAAGGCCATTATAAAAAGAAAGAAAGAAATTTCAGCTTTGAGACAGCACTAGGTGGAAACGACATGAACTGCAGTAACATTTTTGACCCCCACACCAGGAATTTATATAATTCCTAAACTGGTCAAAAGAAGTCATGAGTCTAGCCTCATTAGGAAGTGAGTTCCATACTTGTGCTGCCTCAAATCTAAAGGATCTTTTACCATAACTGGAGGTTCTAGGTCTAGGTACCTCAGCAGTGTTTACATACCTGAAATTATATGAACTGTTTTTTATTACAACTAAATCTTGAATAAATAAAGGACATTTTTTATTAATTATTTTAAAGGTCTCCAAGGCAATTGAGCGCATTCTACGAGTTTTTAATGATGGAAGGTTCGAAATCTGCAGGAGTGTTTCGTATGAGCTCTGATGGTCTTCATAAATAAATCGAAGCGCTCTTTCTTGTATTTTTTCTATTTTCCTGGTATTTTGTTCCCCACAGAAATGCCAAGTCAAAGAGCAATAACTAAAGTTAGACATAATAAAAGAGTGGTAAATTGTAAGCTTACTCAGTTTGTTTAGATGTTTCCCAATTCTTTTCAAAACATTTAATTGCCTTGCAGCCTTTTTACAAATATTTGAAATGTGTAAATTAAAGTTTAATTTAAAATCAATCGTAACTCCAAGTAGTTTAACCTCATCCTCACATGATATAGAAATACCATTCAAATCAAACACAATCTTTTTATCATGTGTTTTTTTGCCAGGAGAGAGAGATAGCTTGAAATTTCTCTGGGTTGGCCTGCATTTTATTGGAAGAAAACCACTGTATTAAAAAATTGCTGTCTTCCTCAAGAGCAGAAATTACATCTTGTAAGGAATTTCCAGACTTTGACAAAGTATTGTCATCAGCATAATTATATAAAGAACAATTTTTTACAAAAAAGAACAAATCATTAATAAAAATTTAAATAGGATGGGTCCAAGGATAGAACCTTGTGGTACCCCTTTAAATATGTCAAGCATACCACTTAAATTTTGGTTTACTTTCACACACTGTTTTCTTTTTGTTAAATAACTATATAACATATCAAGTGAGGATTTGGATAGACCATAAGCTTTTAGTTTCAGTAGCAGTAAGTCATGGGGGAGACAGTCAAATGTTTTTGACAAGTTCACGGCCGACACTCGGCTAACCGAGAGATTGGTCGGTTAATCTATATTGAGTATGCGGCTATATCGGCGGTTGGTCTGTTAATCGGGTTGGCTAAAGTCTGTTAATCAGGTGTTATCGAGAAAATCATTGAAAACTCAGCATGTTTCATTGTATAACCTTTTAAATATATGTTTATCATAAAAAATATTTATGTCTAACAAAACTATTCAATGTACTGAATCCAGTGGTGTAATTATTATTTTTCTAGCTTCTATGTACGATCTATAAATGAAAAGGCAAGTTACTCATCAATAAATTTATACACATTTTACACACACAAAATGTACACAAAATGACACTAGAGTTGAATTTACTTGAATGCAATATTTTGAACATCGAAAAAAGACAGGCATTATGTGTGTTAACCAAATTGATATCATTGTGTGAAAAATCTGCACGAAAATCTGTATTTTGCCCCCCCCCCCCCCCCCCCCACACACACACACACACACTTGGTGTTGAAACAGTAACGGATTGCGATGTACTCATATTGGTGACAAATGCTTGAAGTTTACATGTGGACAACTGCAGTTCTCCTCTGCACTTATGTAGTAAAGGAACCAAATGGAATGAAATGAATTAAAACTTAATACAACCAAATGTAGCTGCATTCGCTCCTTTCCATTTACTTCTTTAGAATGAGTTGTAAACAACAAATGATTAAGTAATAGAAGAAAAGATGATGCTGACGAATTAGGGTTAAACGTCCAGTGACAAATAGCATGTGCATATGAGAACGACAACACGTTATATGTACCCTGTGTTGTATTAGAAAGACACGTTCAGTCGGATTTGAGAGCATGCTACTTTGAGCAGACACAAAAATTAAGGCTGCTTGAAATCGTTAAGAATAAACTCATGCATATTCCAGCGGCCAACCCAGATCACGCTATATTGAAGTGACATACTCTTCAATAAAATGCAAAGAAAGTCAAAATAAAAATGCTTTTACTGGAAGGATAGTGATGCACCGTATTATCAATTTTTTTTTGCTCAACATCTCATTCTTAACTTTTTCAATGGGAAAATATAAAGGTAGCAAAACTATTTTCGTGGCTAAATAACTCTTAACTGACACAATTTCAATTGTCCAACCCATTAACAGACTTTATTCCCATAATTTTCACTTAAACGTGGTATTACTCACGTTATATTACAATTATGAAATATTTACCAATGTCAATTTATATTTAAGAACCAAAGTAGTATTTTGTATCTTTTAAATGATATCTAAAATTGTTTGTTTCGCCTTTTATTAAATAAATTGCTATGCGTGTAATCATAAATACTACATACTTGCGCGACGCCTTTTACTTTTACTGAACACTGCGCATACTATGAAATGTTTTTAAAGGTGGAAAATGTTCTATGGTAGATATCATTTTGTCAGACACTTTTCTTTTTTTGATTTGATTCTTATAATATCCTAAAAATCTGTATATTTGATAGAGTTTAACATTAAATTGTGCTTTTTACTCTTAACAGACGTATAGCCAACCCTATTAACAGACCAATCGCCCATATAGCCGCATACTCAATATAGATTAACCGACCAATCTCTCGGTTAGCCGAGTGTCGGCCGTGAAGTTCATAAGGATAGCTGCAAGGTATTTATTTTGATCTAAGGCCAATTTCTAATCTTCAATTACTTTTAATAAAGTTGACTGACATCCAAAACCAGATCTAAAAGCTGCCAAAAAAGGACTGAAGATGTTATCAAAGTACTGCACTAATTGTACTTCTATGGCATTTTCAAAAATTTTAGAAATAGCCGGTAATACACTTACCGGTCTATAATTTCCCTTTTCTAAAACACTATTCTTTTTGTGAATAGGTGCAACTTGAGCTTCCTTAAGACGGTCAGGGAAGGTCGATGATGATAATGACAAATTAACAATATCTGTAAGGGGTTTTACAATAGCAGGTTTAGCAAAATGCAGTAATTTAGGTGAGATACCATCTATACCAGTGGCTTTTTTAACATTAATTTTACGTATACGTTTCTCAACAAAGTCTTGATCAATAGGGGAAAAGGTAAAATTGTTTTGATCAAGATCTGGAATATTATCTTTAATGGCCAAAATACTCGGGTGATCATCATTAACCTTTATTTGACTGCTTCCTATATTCTTTGCAACATTTACAAAATAGTCATTAAATATCTCACACACCTCCTCCTGTTTTGTAATTAAAACATTATTTTCAGAGAGGACAGTTTCCTTTTGGTGTACATTTCCCTTATTTGTAAGAAAAGGTTTCACTGTTGGCCAGAAATCTTTCGACTTCGGGCCTCCAGCACACCTCTCTACAAAATATTGGTTAATGGATTTATTTTTTAGTTTTATAACATAGTTACGTTGCCGCCTATATGTCTCCCAGTTCTTACTACCACTGAATTTTTGAAATTTATTATACAACATTTTTTTCTTATAAATGGCACTTTTAAACTCTGCATTCATATATGGTCCCTGATTTGGAAATTTTTTCCTTTCCTTAAAAGGTGCGTGTTTGTCAGCTACGTCAATGAAACTTTTGCTAACATTATCATATTTACATTATCAAATTCAGATATATCAAAATGCTGATTTTCTAAATCATTTAAAAAATTTGAAGCATCAAAATTCTTAAAGCTTCTGCATTTCTCGGAAACACAGTCATGCCACCAAAATCTACTAGAACACGTGGGCGTGGTGGTAGGGGTTGATGTAGAGGCAGAGGGAGCTCTGGTAGTAACGAATCCTGATCAAGCAGAGATGTCGGACCGACCAATCCAACCGATATTACAACCTATTGCTGGTCCATAAAGCTCAAATGACGATATTTCAGTGAACGATAGCAGAGATGACACAGATGTGTCAATAGATATAGGAAGATGTGGTATAAGTGCCAATGAGACAACACTCCATCCAAGTAACAATTTATAAAAGTAAACCATTATAGGCCAAGGTACGGCTTTCAACATGGAGACTTGGCTCGCACCGAATAGCAAGCTATAAAGGGCCCCAAAAACTACAAGTGCAAAACCATTCAAACGGGAAAAGCAACGGTCTAATCTATATAAAAACGAGAAGCATGTGGTTGAGCCGTTAGAGAAAATTGACAAGAAGTCCTAATTACATAACCTGGAGAGATTTAATATCTTTTATGTGAAAATGACAATGAGAATGATGGTCGTAGTATGAACGTAGTCAGGTCGTAAGAAGAGCGTGATGAGGACGGCAAGGGCGTGCTAGAACCGTGCTATGGTCGTGAACAGCGTGGTATAGGCGTAGTGGAAGCGTAGTTTGGTCGCGGTGAGAACGTGATGATCGTAGTGAGGTCGTAATATTAACGTCGCAATGAGATCGTAGCGCAGTTTCTCCAAATAGAATCACGCTTTCGCTACGCTCTCACTACGATGGTACAGCGACCTTTGCGATCTTACTACGATCTTAGTGCGCTCTCACTACGCTTCTACTACGACCTGATTTCGCCACGACCGCACCACGATTGTTTTGAATATGTTCAAAGTTGGCCACGCTCATCACGATCTTGAAGACCTCACCACGACCGTCATACGACCTTACTGCGATCTACACGATCGTACTACGATCATCAAAATTTCCAGTTTTTTTTCACAGATCGTAGTGCAATCGTGTTCTAGTGGGACTGCGGTATAATGCTGGGACTATTATACTAAATATAGGATGATAGTCCCAGCTGTAAGTAATGATAAAACGGTGATAAAGTTTAATAATGACGATTTTCTTTCTTTTTTGCTGCTGTTCAGGTCCTAACCATAACAACTACCACACCAATCACAACACCATCCACAACACCAACAACGAGTCCAACCATCTCACCAACGACAATTACAACCACAAGACTAATGCCAACACTGAGTGCAAAACGAACTACAAAGTCAACTAAAACACCGACTTCCATAATTAATCAAGAAGTAGGATTTTGTTCTGAAACAAAATGTGATGAAAATAATGAATGTATCAATGCTACTGTTCCAGGATTATGTTATTGTTTAATTGATAAAGGATACTTCTGTCCATATGTTCTAAAACCAACGTTATTGTCTATCTCATCTTCAACCGCTACTAGAATTGCAATTGTGACATAGTAAGTAAGCTTTATATAATTTTTGTCGATTTGAGACATTCGAATTCCTTATAAATGTTTCTTTCTGAAACTTGAATGGATATGCAACAGAGACGTGTTCTACTGAAAGTCAAGGAACCGTTCTCCTCTAGCACATGACTCAGTCCTTTTGTGTAGACAATTTCATGCCTATTTCGTCCATATTGAATAGGGGCAGATTATTTGAATAGAGGTGGAAATAGTATGAAACTATGGGAATTCTTGTGCCTGTTTCCAAGCAACTGTTCAGTTTAAATGATGTTTTCCCGTGTTTTTCAAACCATATTTATCTCCATTATGAAAATATGACCCCTATTCAACATGACTGCACTGATCGTGAAAACTGTGTTGGGGCCTATTGAAAACAGGAAACGATTAAAAAAACAAAAATTCATAAAAACAATATTCTTAATTGACGTTTTGCTTTTGATTTGAAAACAAGAGCATGATAAAATTCGATATACTTTTACTAAGCTCAGACTCACGGATGTATATTATATAAATAGCTGTTAAAATCTACCTCCAGCGCAAATCCGCATACATGTAACTGAACATATGTGCATAACATTACCTCATAAAAAAAAAACCCAAGTTATTCCGTTACAGGGACGCTCCATAATAAAAAAAAAATTACCGTCTTAAAATGGAGTGTTGAGGTAGGTGCTGTTTCATTTTCTATTGATTTGCATAATTTGCACATATATTTCAACATGTCGTTTCAATCCTTTATAAGTTACGACATGTCAACCGGCTGTGAATTTTACGATAAATAGTATCCAACGAAAAATAATGCTGAGAATGACTATGACTTATAGGGATTAAACATAGTTTTTCTAAAAATTTATTTAAGTAATAATTCATGCAATGTTCACCGAATAAAATGTTTCTTAATGTTCATTATTGTTTATTATGTTGCTCAATGTTATACATGTATTCATATCATATTTCATATGTCATATTCATTGTCACATCTCATTGATCATTGACGAATGACAATTAAGTCCAAATTAGTTGTATATATCTATATGTATAATCAATATGTTAGTGGGAACATACACTTTACTTATATGAGAAAAATATCTAGCAACAATTTTCAGCCTGTACAGAGAGTATCCATGTATAGGGATTCTCATTATTGATGTTTCGTCAGACTGGGTAAAGAAGTTTTAAAAATGACATTTTTTGTTTGTATTATCTTTTATGGTTGCCTTGAAACATATTGGAAAGTTGCTATTAATATGCTATAATAAACAGTATTTATAAAAACAATGCGTCTTTTTTGTATGATTCAAAATGTTTCACTATATAAAACATAAAAGGAAATCTCAAACAGTTACGTTTTATTTATATCTATCATTTAGAAGATTATATATCAACACATTAACCACCAGAATGACTTTCAGCGCTAATCAATCACATAACTTGATATCTGTTAATTGGTTTATAATAATGTGGTAACCAAAGCTATGCTTCTATTGTTAGGTACTTGTAAGTAAACAATTCGACCTCATTAAATCCTTATTCGTGTGACCATCCATTTAACCCCTTTGCTGAGATAGATCACGCATAAATTATGCGTGTTCAGTTATTAAAATAAAAGAATGTCAACAGTGAAAGTGAAACAAAGGTAAATCATTTCATTGACTTATTCAATCCACAAAAACTCATCCTTATACAGGTAAAAACGATGATTAACAAACATTTGTAATCTATAATATGAAATTAAACAGACCTAAAAAAAAATCAAATTGCACGAGTTCGCTACATATTTATATCTATATTACATGACCGTCGGTATTGTTCGGAGGTCAACTCGATAGTGCACACGAAACGCGGGTAATATTATTTAGACCATGCCTTGTAAATTGTTTATTTTAGACTTTGAATAATTTGGATATACGTTTCAGTATTTTATCAATCAAATATCAGAAAAAAATTATGTGCGTATAAACATCCGAGTAAATTGCTGGCTGCTATTACCCTTCAAATACTTCTGTTATTGTTTTCGTTTAAATATGTTTGCAAAAAGAAACATTTAAGGAATGACTGTAATATTTTTTCTGTCTATGAAGAAATAACATAAAAAATGTTGTGCACACTTAATAACGCGCGTAGCGGGTTATTATAAGTGTGCACCACATTTTTTATGTTATTTCGAATAGACTGACAAAGTATTACAGTTATTTCTTATAATTTAATTCTAAATTCCATTTAAAAACTTTGATGACATCATGGTCACATGACAAAATTGTGTCTATGATATGATAAACAAAACGACGTCAGCCAATCAGAAGACGCGTTACATCCAAAATTAAATTATTTACTTTTATTGTTTAGTCTTTTTTTATGATAGACGCGGCTCTGCACTCATACATCCCGTCATTGTTCTATGATAATTGTTTGTATTATTGTCTTTTATGTTTGTTAATGTGCTATGTCTGTATG
Source organism: Mytilus edulis (assembly GCA_019925275.1). Classification (NCBI taxonomy): domain Eukaryota; kingdom Metazoa; phylum Mollusca; class Bivalvia; order Mytilida; family Mytilidae; genus Mytilus; species Mytilus edulis. The sequence goes on along the minus strand of CM034352.1, from coordinate 74,642,301 downwards.
CTTTTTTATGGTTCTTTGAAACATATGACGTGGCTCTGTATTGTGCTTTTGAAAATTTTGTGTAAGTTTTTTCAATTTTGCCAATGTGCTTTGTCTATATTCTCCTTTTTGTGCTTCTTTGTTACATATTTGTTTATTTTTATAGTGATTAAGACTATAACACAATGTTGACTGCTGTATCTCTAGCTATTTGTGACGTGTTTACCTATTATGTCTGTTTGTTTTCGTCAAACGTCGTTGTCAGTATAATGGAATTTGATGCGACTGTTATAGAAATGAGAGGTTTATCTAGCTATATAACCAGTTTTTATGAAAATGCCTGTACCAAGTCAGGAATATGACAGTTGTTATCCATTCGTTCGATGTGATTGAGCTTTTGATTTTGACATTTGAATTGGGACTTTCCGTCTTGAATTTTCCTCGGAGTTTAGTATTTTTGTGATTTTACTTGTTTTCTCTCTTAAAGTTGTTGTGTTTCCCTCGATTTTGGTTTGTTACCAAGATTTGTTTTTTCTCAATCGATTTATGACTTTTGAACACTTGTGTACTACCGTTACCTTTACTTAACCTATATATATATTTATAAAACAAAATGAAAAAGTTTGTTATTCTGTTGCCAAAAACTTCCGCAATATTTTATTGAAACGAAATGGTTTTTATTTCGTTGAAATTTGATGAAGATATTCTTATGTACATGTATAACTTATATCCTTAAATGTGCATGGTGATATAGCAATTTTATGTTCTGTGTAAATAGCAAAACTATGTTTTATCCTGATGTTTTAATACTGTTTATGTATAACAGTCTCGCATGTTCTTTGAGGAATGTCACATGCATTCTAAAATTATTGTGTTCTTACTTGTGTGTATGTGGTGAGACGATAATGAACTATCAAACTTGAACTTGAATCTATATATATCTTTCAATAACAACTTTATTGCAATAAAAAAAAAGTTTAATACATATTCGGAGTGTGTCATTTGTTGTGAAGGCCTGATGAAAGTTCAACAATTGAACAAAATCGATTGTTATAGTAATCAAGCGTAAATTCAAACATGAAAAACCATGGAAGTATTCATTTTACTTCCATGGTAAACACGATAGGTAAAGTGTCCGGCTAGGATCGTGGTTTTTCGAGTGATTTGGTCCATTTTTTTTCGAGTGTAGTTCGGGCTTTTTCGAGTGATAAAACATGCGATAAGTTTAATTAACTGCTATTTCGCAATGATAATAGTTTTTTTTTTACATTACTATCTATCTTATATTGAATACTATACATGTTTTGATCAAGAAAGAAGCACAATTTCCTTTTATTTAACCAAAAAAATCAGTGTTTATTATTGTCCGGGCTTTTTCGAGAGCAACTGGGAAATCGTCCGGGTTTTTAGACAAATGGTCCGGGTTTTTTTTACAGAAAATTTGAATAAGAAAAAAGCGGCGCGGGACGTTTGCGCTTCAAATCATAGGACATTTGCGCTTTTGCAATATTTGGTTTTTATCACTTCCCTCCTCTTTGAAAGTTTTTAAAATCTTTTCATAGTACAGTACATTCGGGTCATAGCACAATATATCGCTAAATATCTGAAGCCTAAGGAGTGAAAAATTTAGCTCTTGTTATCTGTTCTGACTGGTATTTCGTCCACATTTCAAATACAAAAATCAAGTTTATCTCAATTCTTGACTGAGGTGCCAGTTTATCAATGTAACGAATCTTAATGTAATTCACCGACTGTTGTACAATGATACTCGTCAAAAAAGATAAACATAGCAGGATGAGTCAAGTAAATCGTGATTCAATTGTCACATAATTTTCTGTCAGGTAGTCTGCAAAATTTGAACACCTAAGTTCACTTATACATAAGTAAAAAGCGCAAATGTCCGATAACTTTAATATAGGTGATTCAAAATCTAAAGCGCAAATGTCCATTGTATTTGAAGCGCAAATGTCCTATCGTTTTACAGGTAAAAAAGCGCAAACGTCTTGTGCCCGAAAAAAGGTATTCTAGACTTTTTAACTTAAAGGGCATACGATACAGTTTTGAACCTGTATTTACAAGTTGATGAAAATATGCATATAGGCTATTTTTTACCTGATTAAATCAAATATGTAATAAAAAATATACCTTCATGTGCTACTTTTTGAGTAAAATGAGGTCGAAATTTTGTATATTTGCTCAAAATTCAGATTTGTGTCCGTATTTTCTTTTTCGAAAGAACGACGTAACTTTTTTGCTTTAAAAGATAAACACAAATTGTTTTTTGTTAAATAATCGGTAATTTCTGTATTTAAAAAGTATCATTAAAAATTATGCAATTTTTATTCCGAAATAACTCTATTTTTATAAAATGTTCATAAATAGAGGAAAAAACGTCATTTTTTGCTGCATGTTTATCAAAATTAAAAAAATTGCGCTATTTACAGTTTTATAAAATTTGGGTCACATAATCTTCTTGCAAAATGAAACAAATTGCTGTTTTAAAAAAATAGGGGTCCATGCACTCGTTTTCAAATTAAATCAGTTTGAATGATAAAAATCAGTCGAAAAATGCATCTTTTCCCGATATGTCATAGTTTGACGTCGCGAAAATAACATTTTACGTTAGCAACGTCATTACCTTCCCTGTAACTGTATCGTATGCCCTTAACAATGACTTTTCTAGTTTATACCTGTAGTTTAATGAATGAAAATATCATATATTCCTAATAAATCACAAAAACATATTACTACATTGATCAAAATTAACCTTTTTGAATTTAATGCAAATTTTCTGTTCGGAAAACGTTCTACCACAACTTTCCAGTAATAAATTAGAATTTATTGGATCCTTTAAAATGTCTGAAGAACATAGTAAAGGGGAATCATAATCTTTGCAACTTCATTTCATGGTACTTTTGTCAAAGTAAATAAAAAATTTCGTGGTATACCATGGAGTTTTTATACGGGTCGTATTATGGTACCCCGTTAACTTGTCCATCCGTCCATTGTCAGCATGTCGGACAAAAACTCAAAAACACTGTAACCGATTTATATGAAACTTCGGTGAATTGTATGTCTATTGAGGTAACCTCCCTTTTGAATTTAATAAATTTTAGATTTTACGTGTCCGAGTTATGGTATTTTATCAAACAATCTAGAGTATCTAAAGAGCCTGTGTCACTCACATTGGTCTATTTGCTGCAGTGCATTTTAAACAAAGGACACTCTTCAACATTAAAAACAAGAATAGAATTCACGACACAATTCTCTTTTTTGGCGATGGTGACTTGTTTGTATATCTAACTTTACTAAAAATTCTTGCTGTGTACAGTTATCTCTTTATATAATGAACTTGGTCAAGTAGTTTCAGAGGAAAAGTTTTTTGTAAAAGTTAATGGACGACGACAGAAAACGACGAACAACAAGTGATGAGAAAATCTCACTTGATCCTCTTGGACTAGTTGATCTAAATGTATATTTCAATATAATAATAAACGAGCCTGTGGCGAGTTTATTATTTTTATTTGAATTAAATAACGAGAGTTGATATCAATCGATATCCCATTTTCACAAGTTATTATACCTAGTTGTCTTCTATGATCAACACTCTTCCGCGAATCGTTGTTCTAGTATTTTGCAAATGAAATGTACAACGTCGTAACCTTTGAAGGTCATCAATGACCTTACGAATAGCCCGCAGTGGAAATGCCGTAATATCGACTTATGATGATGTATTAGTAGATCAAATTAACGCAGATTTTCGTAACTACTATCACTTTTCATATCACACTCCTTGTAGTGTGATACGAGAATATCTATTCATGCAATAATAGATAATAAGACATAACCATGCATAAGAGAAATGAACTTTGAAAACGTGGCAGCTGTATCATGCGACCATGGCGCAGCTGTTTATTAAAAAACGGAGTAAAAAACCTCAGTTCTGGACAGCAAAGAAGAATCAGAAAAATGCTATGTAATAAAACACATTCTACTAAAGGAGACCTGGAAGACAAAAAATCCATGAAGAAAATACCCAAACACAGACACACTTAATCCGCCCCATATTTATTCTAATTGACAAAAACATTTAAATTAGATTTTATACATAATTAACAATAAAATGAATAGCTCATTAGGAATACAAACTATCTGTATGTTCGTCTCAATCCAAATTATCTATGCTTACATAATATTGTTGACATCACGAGTATATATACTGTACATGTAAGTTATAAGATCATATGACAAACAACAATATATATACAAATGGACGAATGTTTATAACATGCAAGTGTTAGAACACCATTATCAAACTGACGAATGCATTGGTTAATGCCTGGAAAAGTACTTAATTTCTTTTTGAACCTTTGTTTGTTGTTTTTAAACGTAAATACACTGTGACATAGCATTTAAAGCTATAGGAAATTTGTATGATCACTCGAAAAATATCGGACACACTCGAAAAAGCCCAGACTGCTCTCGAAAAAACCGAACATAAACAAATGAATTTAGTCTCAAAATGTCGTTTTCAATGCAAAAACAAGATTTTGTTGTAAAGTATCTGTATTTCTAAGGACATATAGATTCCATGTATGCATTACCTTCAACATTGTGAGTGTTATGTGTACAAAAGTGGCTTTATTCTGTATTTTGGAATTAAAGCATTTTTTAACGAAAAATAATGTCGGATTAGTAATATATTTCTTTAAAATACTATCATACACAATATAACTTTGTATATTAAACTCAAGCGTCTATGTCACGTCTTGTTAGAAATGAAGTCTGTTTGTTCTTATTCACTCGAAAAAAAGTGGTCACACTCGAAAAAGCCCGATCAAATCAGTCGAAAAACCACGATCCTAGTCGGACACTATACCTACCGTGGTAAAACCGACTTAAACTAGGACATTAAATCGAATGGATTTTTAATCTATACAAGGGAATGAACAAATAGTTTGTTTCCCTTGAACATTATGGTAAAATAAAAACAACATTGAGTTAAAAATAAATCTGGTTCCTGCATGTCTATATTTGAAATAGAAGAAAAAAGTTTTATTCTTAATGAATTTGCTAAAGGTATAGAGAAATTCACTGCATTTTGTACTAAAATTTATGCGTTCTTAGGAAGTTCGTTCAGTAAAGATAAAACTTGTTTTTAGCAACTGCTGGTATGAATTCGTCAAACCAAAAAAGTATAATGGATTTCCACTTTTAATAGAAAATTGTAGAAATGAATATAATTTTAGAATTATATACATAAATACAGCCTCCAAAAGTTTACAGTTCAAGATATAATCTTAAATTAGAGTTTAAAATGCATTGAACAATTATTATCAAAGGTACTAGGATTATAATTTAATACGCCATACGCGCGTATCGTCTACATAAAACTCATCAGTGACGCTCAGATCAAAATAGTTAAAAAGCCAAACAAGTACAAAGTTAAAGAGCATTGAGGACCCAAAATTTCCAAAATATTGTGCCAAATACGGCTAAGGTAATCTATTCCTCGGATAAGAAAATCCTTAGTTTTTCGCAAAATCCAAATTTTTGTAACAAGAAATTTATAAAAAAGACCATATAATTGATATTCATGTCAACACCGAAGTGCTGACTACTAGGCTGGTGATACCCTCGGAGAGGAAATGTCCACCATCAGTGGCATCGACCCAGTGTAGGAAATTGTTATCAAAGGTACCAGGATTATAAAAAGAAACGAAAGATACCAGAGGGACAGTCAAACTCATTAATCGAAAATAAACTGACAACGCCATGGCTAAAATGAAAAAGATTAACAGACAAACAACAGCACACATGACACAACATAGAAAACTAAAGAATAAACAACACTAACCCTACCAAAAAACTAGGGGAGATCTCAGGTGCTCCGGAAGGCAGATCCTGCTCAACATGTGGCACCCGTCATGTTGCTTATGTCATAACAAATCCGGTAAATAGTCTAATTGGGTAGGTCACATTATCTCCCTCATGCAAAGCTCTGATTCCTTTCACGAATTTGACTATACTTTTTGGACCTTTTAGATTATAGCTCTTCATCTTTTATATAAGCTTTGGATTTCAAATATTTTGGCCACGAGCATCACTGAAGAGACATATTTTGTCGAAATGCGCATCTGGTGCAACAAAATTGGTACCGTTGATTTTATTCATGAAAAGGAGGGTATGGTAGTTATGACGTAATGTACATATCCAATATCATTTGTAAAACGGTTATTCCATAACGGTCAACCAACTCGTGATGGCGTCCGTAAAATTTACGAAGGGATGATTTCAACTTCACCATTTGGAACTCTTGGTTTAATAGCTTCCTTGTGAGCAGCAACCCTCTATCAAGAAAATCATGATGGGAAATGCAAGCACAGGAATATCGTATTAATTGGGAGATATATACCCCGTATGCAGGTGCTGCTGGAATGTTGCTACTTAGAAATGGAAAGTTCACAATTAGAAAGCTGAAATCATCTCTTTTGTCGTGAAGTTTTGTTTTCAATCAACCCTCATTTGTCAATTTCTAGATGTAAGTCAAGATATGAGGCCGACTTGACTGTATCTGTAGTATCCTTTATCTGTAGCTTGATGGGATAAATGCGTTCCACATAGTCACCAAATTTTGAATTATTTAGTGAAAGAACATCATCTATATAGCGGAAAGTAGAGTGAAAGGATATTGCTAACTTCTTATTTTTCTTCCTAAGAAGTTCCTGCATGAAGTCAGCCTCATAATAATAAAGAAACAAGTTGGCAAGTAGAGGGGCACAGTTTGTTTCCATTGGAATTTTTACACTATTTGGCCAAAGAGGCCCCTCAATGTGCTTTCGAGTGAGATAGCTTTTTTCTGCTTTGTAACTTCGGTTTATTTGCATGCTCTTTAAGACTATATACCACTTATGTTTTGAAAAAGACAACACAACTCATAAACAATATTTATTTAATTTCAACAAAATTATATTATTTGATGACATACACACAATACAGCAGTTACACATAACTGACAAAAATGGGCATGAAATAATAAATGAGTCAATGAAGCAATTAACACTGAAAAGAGATCAGCTAAAAAAACATATTGATAATTGAATGAATTCAATGACTTGGACTAGTATGTACATGACAAAATTGAAGCTGTTTCAAATATACCATATTTGGTTGTGTATTATCTGCGTCCATTTTTTTATCCCAAAATCTCTTGGATAACACACATGTACAAACTTTGAAATGAAGAAATTAACATCTTCAGAGTCTACAATCATGTATAATACACCCCCCACTACCAATTATATGTCTTTGGTAAAATAAGTGTGTATCATACACAGCTGAATATGGTAAGTCTGTTTTTATTTATTTCAGTAAAAGAATAAAAAAGTAAAAAGAAAAAAAAATCACTACCGGTAAGTAGTTTTGCAATAAGCAGACTAAATCATGTTTACAAAAGCATTTCATATTCTTCCATTACATTTTGTATAAACAACCCTTTTTAATTTCAAGAATACATAAATATGATCTACTACTTCGATTGATAAAATCTTTGCATTTCATTTTGAGCACTTTTTGAGTACTTTCTTTTTCAATCCAACCCACAACTAATGATAAAAAAAATGTATCAGCTCTTGTCCTAAGACTAAGAAAGAAATTTCAAATAGTAAATACAAGTTGACTGAGTGCAAACTTTCAGAATCATCAGTATATAACTTTGACCAACAACCTAAATAGAAACCAACCGATGGCTTAATCATTTTACTTTTTCTTAATTTACATAAGTCTATATGATTGTTGAAAAACTTATTCCAAAAATATACTTCTCCTATCACTAAAAAGTATTGTTTTCAAATTGTGCTTTTTTGTCTGGTGATTATATTAATCAATTAACAAAAATGGAAAATAGTTTTTTTTCTATTCTGAAGACATTGAATGCCAAAGGAAGTTGATTTTAAGAAAGCAGTTGTGTTTATGCAGACACAAAGAAGAAGATATTTAAATAACAAACATGATTTCTGATACATTAGTAGCAAACATAACAATTTTTCCTTCCCATATATATATTAATTGAATAAATAGTTATTCATTTTGACACACAAGTTTTACACTTTAATTAAGCTAGGTAAATGTGCACACAGTGCAGGACAATGGAATTCAATAACTGTTTGAAAAGTAGTCGAGGAAATACCTCATCTCTTATGTAAGTAAGTGAGGAAGTGATGCATGAACTTGCAATCTGCACAAATCTCTTGTTCAGTACAAAGTTCAGAAGAACTGAGAAAGTGTAAAATGTGTAATTCTTCCATTTACCAGTAAAAGCAAAATAATTGATCTTCGGTTTTGGAAATGTTTTATAGCATTTGATGCTTAATACACCACAATTATGAAATAGCCAGATAATTTGAGCATTCAATGCACAAATTGGTTTGTTAAAGATAAATGAAACGAAACAAGAACATCGATTAAAAACATTTATGATTCAATATGCAATACAATAAAATATGATATGGTTTAAATGAAAATAAACTTAAACCCTCATAATGATTAAAATATGCATGCACAGCTGCATATGTAAATGGGGACATTTTAGAAAAATATGCTTGTATGGCATTTACTTTATCATTTAGATTGATACTATTAAACATTTGTTAAATTTTCATGGCAATTAACTGTTTTGAAGACAAGCTACCACCATGAAAATAGGGATGCTAAAGACATTATAAAAAAAAATCATGGTTTACAGAATAAAAAAGTCTTAGTATCAATATTGTACATTTTACAATGCATTCAACTTTATGTCATCAAACTTAAATTTCACATCACTGGAAACATGTCTATATTTCAGTCCTTGATGAAACAGGATTGGTGAACATGAAGAATTCTTTTCACCAGATATATTCAAGCATTACAGTGTAATAAAATGATGTTTTCTATATTTCAGATCTTCTTAGTCCCCAAGTTGGTTTCCTCTTCCCCAGGCATGCCTGCCGCCATTTGCATTATCATTGCCATCCTGCCGTCTGCTGGCTGGTGCTTGTCCAAATCCTGACACTCCACCTCTTCTATTTGGTAGCCATTTGTATCTACATGAAAACAATACTTTCATTTTTTTTTTATCAAAACAATATTAAAACAGTATTGATAGTTTTCAATTCATCTATTTTGATTTGTATTTAGACATGTGGTATACAAGAATCTGATTACATATTCCCAAATCCTTGACATTATTTATACAAGGCCTTAAACAGATATATTTTCACGAAAAACAACTTTTGTCAATAAAAATTATAATTATTACAAGTTAAATTTAGTTAATCTATAAAAGTCTTAGTGTATGCCTATGTTGCACTCTAATGTGAAAACAAAATGAAAGAACCTTAACTCAAATTACATTAATAGAAAACTATCTATATGTTCTAATAGTCAAAGTTAATTGTTTCAAGTTTACATATGAAGACAAGAAAATGTTTGTTACATGACAAAAGTAAAGCTTCAATATATCACATATTAAACAAAACAAGACATCTTTAGATCATCAATCATTTTATCAAGTAAAAATACCATGTGTTACATTATACATCGACTTAATGCTAATCCAATTATCTGTTGACCAATTTACTAACATGTGGTATTTTTTCTATTGTTACACAAACTATTTGAAAACACAAAAAAAACCAAACAGCTCAAAACCATTTTTTGAAGGCATTTTAATGACATACATGTATAGTATTAACTTATAATTAAATCAATGTCTTTTGGAAAGGAGGATACTTGTCTCATTAGCAATTGTACCATCTTCAAATATTTTATCTGTTGAAATCAAAACTAGTGATAATTTTTTTTTTTAAATCTAAAACCTTCTATCATGTCTATAGTTGTGTATACCACACCCCTTGTACCAACTACATATTTTGGGTAAAAAAGTGCAGACTATACATGACTAAATACAGTATATGTTTGTTTTCATTTGATAGTGTTTTATATGCTGCCACCAGATGGGCCATCTTTTTTATTGTACATCCATTTCAAATTTCAGTTTTAATTTACTTTTGGCGAATTTGATCACGCTGCTGATAATAAACTTACAATATGGCTGGTACTCTTAACCATGTAGCTCCTCCAAAATCTTGTGGATATTTAAACATTAAGAAGAAATACAAGTGTCCAACAACTATTCCAAGTAACTGTGCCAGGCCACTGGAAAAATAGGCATAAACTTTTTACACATACTAGCTAACATCATTTAAAAAAAATAACTATATCATCTTGAAACAGTCGCTACTTTCAGATTATTTAAGCCTGTTTTATCCGAATTCCCACATGTCCCTTATATATTGACCTATTAAAAGTAAAATAGTCTAGAAAAAAAATAACCGAACCAAATTTGAATAAAAATGAAACAAATCAATTTCAATGTGTAATTGAGTATTTCAGGGATTTTCCCAATGGATTTTCTTTAGGGGAGTCTAGACCTAGGGACTTGTAATTTTTGGACATGCTAGTCAAGCAATGCCTAAGTGAGAGCTCTGTAATTCAACATTTATACGGTAATCAGTCCTCTTCTAATACATGTAATCCACAAAAATACCAATACATTGAATTGTTTTTTAAAAAGTAAAACATAGTTCTTCCATTCAATTTAATGACTTGGGATAAATTTTCAACGAGGAAAAATACCACAGGAATAACTTTTCATGGGAGGTCAAGATACTATGTTATAGCAGTATTACATATAATCAATGATAATGCCTTTATGTAAAAAAAAGTAGTGTGAAAATTAAAGTTGGAAAATCAATGGCAGGTTGGCAGAAAACAGTCCATTACATCTACAGTATAAAGTTTCTACATATAAAAAAGAAGATGTGGTATGATTGCCAATGAGACAACTGTCCACAAGAGACCAAAATGACACAGACATTAACAATTATAGGTCACTGTAAGGCCTTCAACAATGAGCAAAGCCCATACCGTATAGTCAGCTATAAAAGGCCCCGATAAGACAATGTAAAACAATTCAAACAAGAAAACTAACAGCCTTATTTATACTAACGGCCTTATTTATATAAAACTAGAGGCTCTCAAGCCTGTATCGCTCACCTGATTCTACTTGGGTTTTTGAAATCATATAAAAAAATATAAAATTTGGCTAAAAGTGACAACACAACCTCATTTATAAGGAAAGGAACATCTTTAATTTCATTCAAAAGTCCCCCGCTGGCGGCCATCTTGGATGACGGATCGGCTACAAAGTAACAACACTTGGTCAGCACCTCATAAGGAACATTCATGCCATGTTTGGTTTTATTCCATTCAGTGGTTCTCTAATAGAAGTCATTTGTATGCATTTCCCATAGGGTCCTATGTTAAACTAAGTCCCCTGCTGGCGGCCATCTTGGATGATGGATCGGCTACAAAGTAACAACACTTGGTCAGCACTCATAAGGAACATTCATGCAATGTTTGGTTTTATTCCATTCAGTGGTTCTCTAGAAGAAGTCATTTGTATGCATTTTCCATAGGGTCCTATGTTAAACTAAGTCCCATGCTGGCGGCCATCTTGGATGATGGATCAGCTACAAAGTAACAACACTTGGTCAGCACTCATAAGGAACATTCATGCAAT
>CM034352.1:74472484-74630599 GCA_019925275.1 Mytilus edulis | reverse complement strand
CCTCTCAAAAAAATGTTTGAAGAAATTTTCTTTTTTATTTATGAAATTTCAAATGAGAAAAATTGAACCCAATTTTTTTAATCACATCCCCCTTTACCTTATTCCAAAACTAATCTCAATTAAAATTTCTAATGGAGTTTGCAACAATAACTACTCATTTAAATACATCATAAAATATTAAGATGTAAAAAAACTGCTTGTTATCACTGAATGGTAAAGATTATTTTAATTTATCAGTTGGTAGTAAAAAGTGAATATACATTGTATATTGTATATAACAAAGATTTAAGTTGATTCTGGACAAAGAAAGATAACTCCAATTAAAAAAAAATCTTGCTATTGCACAATATTTTGCAATTAGATATTTCTTGCTTACTATTCTGGACAAAGAAAGATAACTCTAATTAAAAAAAAATTTGCTATTTCACAATATTGTGCAATTAGATATTTCTTGCCATTGCGCAATACTGTGCAATTGAAAAGACTTGCTATTGCACAATACTTAATATAATAATTTTAGATCCTGATTTGGACCAACTTGAAAACTGGGCCCATAATAAAAAATCTAAGTACATTTTTGGATTCAGCATATCAAAGAACCCCAAGATTTCAATTTTTGTTAAAATCAGACTAAGTTTAATTTTGGACCCTTTGGACTTTAGTGTAGACCAATTTGAAAACAGGACCAAAAATGAAGAATCTACATACACAGTTAGATTTGGTATATCAAAGAACCCCATTTATTCAATTTTTGATGAAATCAAACAAAGTTTAATTTTGGACCCCGATTTGGACCAACTTGAAAACTGGGCCAATAATTAAGAATCTAAGTACATTTTTAGATTCAGCATATCAAAGAACCTAACTGATTCATTTTTTGTCAAAATCAAACTAAGTTTAATTTTGGACCCTTTGGATCTTAATGTAGACCAATTTGAAAACGGGACCAAAAGTTAAGAATCTACATACACAGTCATGACAGTTAGATTCGGCATATCAAAGAACCCCAATTATTCAATTTTGATGAAATCAAACAAAGTTTAATTTTGGACCCTTTGGGCCCCTTATTCTGTTGGGACCAAAACTCCCAAAATCAATACCAACTTCCTTTTATGGTCATAAACCTTGTGTTTAAATTTCATAGATTTCTATTTACTTATACTAACGTTATGGTGCGAAAACCAAGAAAAATGCTTATTTGGGTCCCTTTTTGGCCCCTAATTCCTAAACTGTTGGGACCTAAACTCCCAAAATCAATACCAACCTTCCTTTTGTAGTCATTAACATTGTGTTTAAATTTCATTGATTTCTATTAACTTAAACTAAAGTTATTGTGCGAAAACCAAGAATAATGCTTATTTGGGCCCTTTTTTGGCCCCTAATTCCTAAACTGTTGAAACCAAAACTCCCAAAATCAATCCCAACCGTTCTTTTGTGGTCATAAACCTTGTGTCAAAATTTCATAGATTTCTATTAACTTATACTAAAGTTATAGTGCGAAAACCAAGAAAATGCTTATTTGGGCCCTTTTTGGCCCCTAATTCCTAAAATGTTGGGACCAAAACTCCCAAAATCAATACCAACCTTCCTTTTGTGGTCATAAACCTTGTGTTAAAATTTCATAGATTTCCATATACTTTTACTAAAGTTAGAGTGCGAAAACTAAAAGTATTCGGACGACGACGACGACGCCAACGTGATAGCAATATACGACGAAAAATTTTTCAAATTTTGCGGTCGTATAAAAATCAGTTGAAAAAGGCTTAACTCATCAGATGGACAAACATGCAAGTGGACGTGGCCGGGTACTTAAACATCCCGACACAAAAAGACACAAAAACAGATCTGAGAGTACTCACAGTTATCTGACAGCTAGCTCAAAGCCACTAACAACCAATAAAAAATCATGCATCTAAGACTAAACTATTAATCCGTACACATCCAACATCAAATGGATTTAGTGTAAAGATGTCATAAACAGTCAGAGAAAAACATAACCTTGTGCAATACCAAGTTACAGGTATCAACAGATTGTAGATACATGAATATGTGTATGTATATAACATACTAGTAATATTTAGTTAGTTAGCTTTTAATTTACTGATAACAAAATCAATACATACCCACTTCCAATGATAGCATTGAAAGCAAACAAAACCCATGGCAAATACATGGCCTGAAAGAAAAGAAAATATTGACAGTTAAATGTGGAACATTTGTACTAGTTATTTCAAGTTCAGTTGTTTTCCAATTTTCAATGATTATAATGTGAATTTTCTAACAATGTACTGTTTATAATGAACATGTTGGGGCCTTTTGTAGTTGACTATGTGGTAAAGGCATTGCTCATTGTTGAAGCTGTACTGTGACCTATAGCTGTGTCATTTGGTCTTTTGTGGAGAGTTTTCTCATTGGTAATCAAACCACATTTTCTTTTTCATATGTAAAGATCCACCATAAAAAGTGATCCAGAATAAAAAAAAATTAACCATATATTTTGAACATATAATATACATTGTAAGATGAAATTCAAGTGCTATCAAGATCAATACTAACTTATGACAGATTTACAGAATAACAGATCCCCATCAACAGGAACTCTAATGTAAAATTGTTGTTTATGTTATGATGTTATTTGTATTTACTATCCACTAAGAAGATGCGAAAGTAAGGAACTTTACATACTGTAACATGTTTGGCAGAATCTTCTGGGTAATACTTTCAAAAGTGTGCACCAAAAAGATTAAAATGTCTAACAATGTCCTAATGACCTATGCAATTAAAATTCGACCAATGTTTGACATTCCTTTAATTTTGGGTATGAAACAATGAAATTACCCATAATCCTTAATATTCAGAAACATTTTCTGTTCAATTTAAAAACTGTCATATTTTTGTGATGTATCTGACAAAAAACATTTAGTCTGCCTGCACACATATATGTGAATACATAATTTTGTTAACTACCCACCTTAAACTGTGTTCCAAACCAGAACTGTACAATCTGATCTTTATTTAACTGACACCACACATATAACACACTTAACACCATAGGATCCATCAGTAACTATAACAGTAAATTAAGAGAATTATAAAGTGATGTATTTGTATTTATAATTTATTCCAATAATTCTTTCATTTAATGATATGTATTAGTTTTATAGTTGGAGATAAAATCACAGGAATCGGAAGTTCTATCAATTTTATTGATAAATTGATCTTCCGACTCTACGAGAAGCTCCGACTCTACGAGAAGCTCTATTGATAGTCGACCTTATTATTTACAGAATTTTATTGATAGAACTTCCGACTCTACGAGAAGCTCTATAATGTGTATTGATAGTCGACCTTATTATTTACAGAATTTTATTGATAGAACTTCCGACTCTACGAGAAGCTCTATTGATAGTCACCCTTATTAAATACAGAATTTTATTGATAGAACTTCCGACTCTACGAGAAGCTCTATTGATAGTCGACCTTATTATTTACAGAATTTTATTGATAGAACTTCCGATTCCTGTGATAAAATCAATGGTTTCTGATTTTGTTGTTTCAACATTTGCTCAAATTAATTTAAATTCATATAATTTGTATTTATTTATTGTCTTTCTTCTTCTTTTTTTTTAAATCAGCATTTAAATCCAAGAATTAACAAAAAATTCACAAGGAACAGCATTCATTTGAGTTTCATTCATTCAACTGGCTAACAGTTCGTCAATTGTATCAGTAGATAATTAAGAGATAGTTATTTAATTTGAGTTAGTTTTCATGATTGAATACAAAACTATATGCTTCTCTTTTATCTGAGTATAGATACTGTATTACAAGTGATTTTTTTTTGTACTTACATATATTTCAGCTACTAATCCAATTATCTGTTTTTATCAGTTAAGGGAAACTCTAATGTAAATCCACAAAAATGTAAACAGCTTCAGCTCATTCATTAAACATGTTAAAGTCAAAAACAAAATTTCTGATTTTAATTCCCCAAAATCAACAGAAATCTTATCAAAATATTCCACACTTTAACAGTCAGGGGCATTACATAAACACGTAACAATTAAAATTACCTATACAAGTAATGTTGAAAACAAACGAGACTATTTTAAATATAACTTATATAAGTAACTTTTCTGAATAATATTTTTATAGGTGTCCAATAATACAGATTTTACTAACTTTAACAAATTTTCACAGTCATCTGGTTATTTTTCCCATGAAATATAAAATCTAATTCTTCTGAAACACTAATTAACTTTCTGACGCACTTATCTTTCATACCGACGCTTCTTGGTCAAAGATTGGTCTCTTGGGACTATTAAATTATCATTTTCCTCCAAAATCTTGAAGGTAGACTGATATAAATCGATAGATACGTGAGAATTAATTAAGACTTGAAGTTATTTATAATTTGTAATAAAAATCAATCACATATGTTCCTAAAATAAGTGTAATTACTAATTTTTTTCAAAAATGTATAAAATAACTTATTCAAGTCATATTTTTGTCATTATTTTTAAATTAACCTTTTATTTCTATACTCCTCTCAAATCGAATAAATTCTTTGTTTTATGAGATAAAGTGATGTAAAAATTCATGAAAACTACATTTAGTCTATGTTTCTATTAAAAATTAAAATAACTCTATTAAGTAATTCTATTATTTTTAGAAACAAAAATTACTTATATAAGTAACTTAAAAAAATAACTTGTTTAAGTAACGCCCCTGACTGTTTAACAAAATATTATTTTTTTCTTAATTTTCTTTTCTATAGTTCTAAGACATCTACATCAAACCCAGTCCTCACAATAAACTTTTATCTCTACAGGCCCATGATATCTATTTTTAAGGAAATTTTAGTTAGATCCTGTTGGCCTTTAAGCCTGTAGAGATGACTTTAACAGACCTGACAGCAATTTTACAAGCCTGAGCTGCAGGGCCTGTGGTTAAGCACTTAACCATTCATTTTGTTAATCCATTTTCTTTTGTCAATAGCTAGTCAATCTAAATTATTACAAGAACATTTTGAAAGAAAGAAAGGTGCTGAAAAGAGCATTTGCTATACTAAGCAATAAATTAAACTGTGTTACCATGGGTATTCTTTATATGGTTTTTGGAAAACCGTGATAAGGAGGTATTGAATCTTGAGAGCATTTGTGGATGTTTTTTTTCATATTTAAGCATTAGGCATAGAAGAATGTCAGAAGTTGCTATATGATTTGGTGACTTGTCAATCACTTTATGTCTAACTGATATTTATCCCAATTTTGTTTTTATTCATCCAAATTTATTTCAAAGGATACAACAAGTGCTAACCAGTTGAAGATCCACATAAAAGCATATTCTGCTGGCTTGCCATCATATATACCTGAAAAATAACACATAATAAACTATAATCATCATTCATGAAAAAAACCCACATATTAAAACTATAATCAAAATAAAAGAAACCAAAACATACTACAACACATGTCGATTTTGACCTTTCACTTGTACTGTTTTATTAGGAAATCCATATGTATTCCTTCTATGTCTTGTAAATGTAATATTGAATACAAATGTTTATCTGTATATCTTGTAAGTCTGAGGATTTTTTCTAACCAATATTACATGTAGCTATCTCAAAAATTTGTTTCTTGGAAAGTAAACAAGCCAAATTTTTAACAAACATGCTCTTAATCAAACAAACCATTTGAATTCCTTATCATTAATTTTATCAAAAGGAAATCAACTCTTGCATTGGGAATGAGGAAATTTTAAAGGGATAACTTTGGAAATCTATTACATGTAGCTATCTCAAAAATTTGCTTCTTGGAAAGTAAACAAGCCAAATTTTTAACAAACATGCTCTTAATCAAACAAACCATTTGAATTCCTTATCATTAATTTGATCAAAAGGAAATCAACTCTTGCATTGGGAATGAGGAAATTTTAAAGGGATAACTTTGGAAATCTATTACATGTAGCTATCTCAAAAATTTGCTTCTTGGAAAGTAAACAAGCCAAATTTTTAACAAACATGCTCTTAATCAAACAAACCATTTGAATTCCTTATCAATAATTTTATCAAAAGGAAATCAACTCTAGCATTGGGAATGAGGAATTTCAAAAGGGATAACTTTGAAAATCTGATTAAATTTATAAAAGATAAAATCATTATTTATGTATAAATGTTCAAAAAAGTATGTGGTGAGATATTGATGCCACACTTGCATCTTGATGTGTGCTCTGTTGAAAAACTAGTGTGTAAATTAGACAACACTGTATGTTTTTTGACTGCTACATTTGTACATCATGAAATGATGCCATTAGAAATTTCTCTAGTATTTTTCTAAATTGAAATTCTGTATTTACATAATTATTAAACAGAATGGCTAAACGCTGCCTTATGCATGAACCACTGTTCAAACCACAGCATGACAAAAATTGCAAATTTTTTTGTCGTTTGTTGCTGTGTAACATATATATTTTTTATATTGTTTTTGTTCATTAATAAATCTGTCAGTTTTCTCATTGTTGTAGGCCGTACAGTGACCTATAGCTATTAATTTCTGTGTCATTTGGTCTCTTCTGGAGAGTTGTCTCATTGGCAATCATATCACATCTTCTTTTTTTTTTATCCAGAAAGAACATATACATGTAAACAGTGCAGACAACTTGTTTGTAACATGAACTTGCACATATAAATGATAATTTTTGTAGAAATAGTAAACATACCTGTCTCTATTCTGGTAGAATAAGAATATAAGAAATAAAGGTTTATCAAATATGGGAATCCTGTTGGATAAAATAGTACAGCTGTCAATGGCCTCCAAAACTGAAAATAGATATCACAAAAGATACATTTTAGAACAATATTCATTTAGATTCAAAGTTTCTAATCACAAAACCATTATTGTGAAAGTATAATTATCACAAAGTTAAACAGTAATATGAAACTAAAAATGACATAAAAGTGATTCTTAGTTTGAATTATAGTGGATGCTTGGCTTAACCAATTCCAACTGCCAGACAAGGTTGTCTGTATTTCTTTTATTTTTTTGGTTGTATCTACAAATGTACATGCATTTTTGATGGTTTGTTATGATGAATCTTAAGGTTTATTAAGTTACAAATATATGTTTTATAAATATCAGAATCTTTTGATTAATATTTGAGGAAACAAGTACAGGAGGTCCAAAAAAAGGCTAATACAATCTGTCGATACCTGTATCTTTTCATTGCACAATGTCATCTTTTTCTTGAACTGTTTATATTGATGTCTTTACACTAAATCCATTGAATGATCGATGGATGTGTACTTATTGATAAATTAATTCAGTCTTAGATGCATGATTTTTTTTATTAGTTGTAACTGTTGATTATAGTGGCTTTAAACAAGCTAAAATATTTGTTTTGTGATTAGATGATTAATCATTAATTGCAATTTATTTAAGATTGGGGCGCCAACTTAAATGGGGGCGAACAAAAATGAAAGCAAATATGATTTCGGCCAAACCGATTATTAAAAAATGTTGACCACAACTGGCACAAGTCTACTTGCATTCGGCAATAATTTATGTAGTGTTGAGGACCTGTCTATAGCTTAGTCCAAGATTACTCTGACGTCCAACGGCTGTTTTGCCAGACAAGCTGGGGCCGTGGGACGTCAGAGCTCGTCCCATTTCAAAAAGTGGATATTTGCCCACCCAAAATAGATGCGCTGCTTCGACGCTTCTGGTGCCGACTGGCGGCCTTGGAATTATATAAATCGGGCATCAATCTGTTCATTTTTCATTTATCTCTTCATTTATGTAAGTTTCACCTACCTGCCAACCTTTATTTTTCCATATTTTAACAGTTTTCACAGAGACCCATCGATTTCTGCATTTTGACTTTCATTTTTAAAGATTATCACGTGACCACGAGAAAACAAGTGATGATTTATGCAAATGACCATATTCTAACACCTCGTTCATTTACGATGCAAGTAATCTAAATGTCCGAGAGCTTCCGATTGTTATCGTGGTTGGCACTAAATGCTAAATACTGATCTCCTGTAAAGGAGGTGAAAAATCGTGGTTGGTTACTAAATGTTAAATATCGATCTCCTATATATAAAGGAGGTGATAAAAGTATAATTATTTGCATATTTGAGTCTCGAGGTCGCGAAATCCCTCGTAACTTGAAGTCCATTTGAAAACAAAAGAAAAATGTCTGAATCGATGGGTCTCTGTGAAAACTGTTAAAATATGGAAAAATAAAGGTTGGCAGGTACATGTAGGTGAAACTTACATAAATAAAGAGATAAATGAAAAATGAACAGATTGATGCCCGATTTATATAATTCCAAGGCCGCCATTCGGCACCAGAAGCGACAAAGCAGCGCATCTATTTTGAGTGGGCAAATATCCACTTTTTGATATGGGACGAGCTCCGACATCCCACGGCCCCAGCTTGTCTCCGACTATCTATAGCTATACACCTTATTGCTATTTGTCCGCCATTACTGGATATCACACAGGTTCCCGTAAAATTTTGACGTCATAAACAAAATATCTGACTCCACAATGGAAAAGTGATTGTTGTATACGTCAAAAGTTCAAGAGGCCTGTTTAGCCAGGATTAGCGTGAGGTGTATAAAGGCTAGCAATTATGCATATATGTCAAATCACAAAAACACAAATGTAATACTAATTCATTGTACCTGAAATTTGTAAATTAAGGATTCATAATGTAGAAACAACCACATAGGATTCAGAAGTCCCAACTTCGCTGCTATTGGTATAATTACTGATCCTGAAAACCACCATTTCGTTATTTTCGGAATACTGCGGTACCAATCCCCGATATCATTCGATGACATCTTGTTTCTTTAATGAAGTTTCAGTATATCAAACCATCAATTGTCATTAAGACACAACTCTACTTATATTTAAACCGTGTAAATCTGACGTGGCTTTCGCTCAAAAAGTTGATTATCACCGGAAGTAAACATTCATCGGTTAGCTCGGGACTTTTCTCTGATGAAATCTCTTAAACCCAAAAGTTTACAAAAGTATAAATTTTTCATACATTAATTTATAAAACGAATTAATATTAATAGATACCTATATTTTCTTTTTTCAAATATAACATGTATCTTCAATATATTTATAAGGTAGAACTTTAAATGAATTGATATTTAAGGCTAGATGAGATTCTATAATCACTGCAATGATGAACTTAATTTACCGCAGAGTGCGAATTTTTATGAATTTAAAAAATCTATAATTTTACAAAAGCGCGACAAATCAAAACATGTTTGGTCCCGAAAAAATTGTAAACATCACTGTTTATTAGAAGAGCAATACTAACCACACTTAATGAAGCTGAAATGCTAATAAGTTAGGGAAGCAAAATTCAAAATTTACAGGGTATGAAATATGTAATATCAAAGCAAAAAATCTATATCAATTTGGAAGTCCAAAATTTACCTGTTATCCTAACAATTACAAGTCCCTTATAAAGAACTTACACTGTTTTAGACAAGCTTTATCAATCAGCCGTTCAACTATAGTCAGATGGGTATTGGGTCCGTCCACCCTATTAACATGTTCGCCCTGAGTTCATTTGTGCCCATCGAGTCGGTTTGCCCTTGGATCGTTCTCCTTAGGGGGTCTCACTTGGGGTTCTGATCCCGCTTACTGTTTTGTCAGATTCCTGTATCCTGCTTACACTATGTACATTAGCAATTCTCATTTTTTTGTAATTTCCCGGTGTCCTGCTAGACTTCATTTCCTGTCTTCATGGCACAATAATTTGACTTTCACGTGTCACGCTTACAAAAAATCAGCAATCCTGTGTCACGCTTAGATCCCAATGAGACCAACTCCTTACTTTAAAAAAAAAAGTTTAATATTAAGGGGATTAAAGGTTAATAAACTTATTCAGATATTTAAATGGTATACATTCTTGAAATTAATGACAACATGTTGAATATTTAAAAGTTGATGGCTTGTTTTGAAGCATTAATTATTTGTTTGATTTATAGAAAACTAAATCATTTTTTGAATGGATAAAAACAATACTCTTAAGATCTTCCTATGGTGTTTTTGATATCCATTGAGAATACTGGTAAGTTTACTCACAGCATCAATGAGTGTACACAGATCTTATCTAAATTTACAGGCTTTACAAACAACATTACTGGAAAAAAAATAGGATGTGATGTAAGTCATTTAAGATAGAATTAAACTGCATTTGTTCACAGTTCAATGATTTTCCCAAATTATTTTTTAAAAAGCTGTTATATATATGTATGTGACCTATATCTTCCAAGGCATATTGTTGGAGATTCAGTTTCAAGTTTTATACATGTATACAGCATTGATTTTTCATCAGAAATAATTTATTTGCATGTGTTGTGAAAATTCCTAGCTAAAAATCAAGTAATGCATTTATAACATGTACAAAGCAGATGCACAAGGTTTTCTTTTCAAAGTGTATATGTTGAAAATTGTGGCAGTTTCAAAAATATTATTTTTTTGCAGGTACAAGGTTTCATCTAAGATGCAGTCCCTTGATGTTTGTAGAAAGACATCTGGTAAAGTATGGCACAGAAAACCTACACCATCATCGGATAATGGGTATGATGTTAATAATAAAACAAGTAATCACTAATATCACTTTCATATTCTGTAAATTTGTAATGAAAAAACTATGAAGATAAATCTGATTTAACTCTTCCTGATGGAAAAAAAATGTTTGAACAACAATAAATTGGATTAGTAGTTCAACATTTTCAAAGTTTTTGTTTTTAATTAAAAAAATGAAAATGTTACAATTTTCACATTTATTCAGTCAGTTTAATTTTTTTAGTTACAAAGAAGTGAAGTTTTATTTCTAAGTATTTTAAGAACAAAATTACCAGTACATTTGTAATATGATATTATTACGTAAGTATTTCTGTATTGGCCTTGTTATTGGTCCGAGGCGAAGCCGAAGGCCAATACAGCTGGCCGAGGACCAATAACAAGGCCAATACAGAAATACACGTAATAATATCTTTATTAATTAACTACAGTGTTACAATATTTTTTTAATTTCATTTCAAAAGAGATAAATATTTTTACCTTGAAGTAGAACTATCCAAATCTCAGTTAATTTCTTTTTATTAGATGCAATACATAATGATCTGGTGCTGTTTCCAGGTGTCTTCAGCATTTTCTCATCTGATGAACTTTTCTACCCTTTTCAGTCACTATAAAGTGTTACAACTTAAAATTTAGACGCAACACATAAATAGTAATTGGAAAGGTACTGCCATTGCATGTGTTATGCAGAAACTAATTTAAAATCGATGTGTACAATCGTGAAATTATGAGGTCGTCAAGAAATGAACTTTGTGATAATCTACTCGTTCCCCAAACCTGAAATAGTTCTATCGTCTGCTTTCAAAATACCTTTTAAATGAATGTGACCGTCTTTCGCCTGAAATATATGCCATACTGACATTTTCAGCATGTTTAAGATATAACTAAATGACAACTGCGTCTTCAAAACAACTGTTTACTTTCAGTTTGTGTTTATCGTGACTTTCGATGTAAAATCTAGAGACGTTCCGAAATCTTGCACTTGTGTCAACTCAGCCAATATAGAATAACTCGGCCAATACAGAAAAAAATCTATATTGGCCTAGTTATTCTGTATTGGCCCAGTTTACACATTATATTGCATAGGCAGTTTTCATCATATTAAGTCCAATAACAGTGTAGTTAATTAATAATTGTAAGTAAAGAAATAAATTGCTTATTCTTTTGTTTGTTTGTTGCTTTAATTGTATTATTATTTGAAGATTACCCTATATTCTTTTTCAGCTTAATGATACAGATTACTAACAGTCAGCCAAGTACATTATCACATGCTGGTAAAAATGTCCGATTTCTTCACACTGCATTTGACAGTAATGGTGACAGTTTTGTCGCAGGGGACCATCAGGGACATATATTCATGTTTGATATTACTAAAAACAGGTAAACGCAAATTATAAACACATAAAACAAAATATCTTGGTCCTATTTTTCTTAAAGGAAATTGTGAAAATTGAAAAATCATGAAGTGTACCAGTAAATATTTTTTAAACTTTGGTAAAATTGAGAATGGAAATGGGGAATGTGTCAAAGAGACAACAACCCGCCCAAATAAAAAACAACAGCAGAGGGTCACCAACAGGTCTTCAATGTAGCGAGAAATTCCCGCACCCGGAGACGTCCTTCAGCTGGCCCCTAAACAAATATATACTAGTCCAGTGATAATGAACGCCATACTAATTTCCAAATTGTACACAAGAAACTTGGTAACTGCTTAGTTGTACAATTATACTATTTAATTTTTGGTTTAAAAAGAAATATTGTTGTATTTATTTAATTAACATTTGAAAATGTAATACCCTTCAAGATGGCCATGTTGGTTTATGCACACCTACAGCATGTGTGTAGGAATGAATGTCTAAAACAGACCAAAACATGATTTGACCAAGTGAGTAAAAAGTATATATCCAGAAAAAAAAAATACAATTGCAGTGACTACACTTATAACAAATAACAATAAATATTAAGATTAAGAAAAATATGTTTAACTTATATGAAGGTTTGATCTCTTGATGTTATACCTTTTTTATAAATCAAATAATGTTAAAAAGAAAATTTGGCCAAGATAATTTATGTATACTATTTATTGAGTAAATAATTTTTATAAATTTCCAGGTTTTCCTTGGTTCAAAAGCTAGGACATCCATGTACAGCAATGGCGTTTGACTTGAGAAGGAAATCTGAGTTTTTGGTGGGCCTATCAGATTACTCATTGAAATGTTATGATGTTGGTAAGTAGATATCAGTGTTGCCATTGATATTTTCCATCTAAATTTCAGACATATATTAGACAAAATGGCCTGTTGATGTTTTAATAGGTATGTGATTTAGTCAGCTGTCTTTTCACCCTATTAAAAGTGTCATGGCAGTAAGTCAGAGCTCAGTCCAGATGTTTGATCAAATGGGTTTAAAAAAAACCCAAAATGGTTAATTGAAATAGCAAACCTCATATAGATCTGCCAATACTTTATTTTTTAAATTTGAGCTAGGACGAGATTACATGAAAATCTCAAAGAAAATCTGGGGAAACTATACTGTTGATACATTTATATTCATGGCTACCATTTTTTGTTGTTTTGGAAAATCATATTTTTATAGATATTTGGTTTTCATAGTATGTTCAAAGTCAGCAAAATCATGGCCTTCCTTTACCCATTAAATCCAAGACAATTTGTATCCAGTGAACAGTAACAAATTCACAGTATTACAACTAGTTTTATATATTTCAGATACAAAAGAGATGGTGGCTTGGATGAAAGGACATGAATCTGTGATAGGGAATATATCAGTACATGCCTCAGGAAGGTATGCATTGACAACATCTACTGATGCTGCTCAGCTGTGGGATCTAGATACTTTCCAGAGGAAAAGGAAACTTAATATCAAAGAAGATGTTGGCATTGTTCAGGTATTTTTTATTGTGAACCAAATGAAAGTTTTCCACAGAGTTATCTCCTCTTGGTCAAGGTGTTTAAAATTTTGTCTGTTCTATTTTTCCAGTAAATTAACTACACCATGTACACAGAGAACAATAACTATTGTATTTGTTTAATTGGAAAATAGAACAGAAAAAAATTTGAATATCTTGACGAAAAGGAGATTACTCTATATGGAAAACTTTGTTTATGTTTGCAATAAAAAAAACTTTCTTCATTTTTTAGTTTTTAAGTTTTGAAACATTATATTTAAGAAAAAGAGAGAAAAATTCCAATGTTAGTAAACATAAGATGTAGCCTTTATACAATATTTTTCCATGTCATCCCAATAAACAAGAAAAGTTTGTTGTTTTGAAATAAATAATAATAGTAAACAATTGCATAGTTTACAAAAAATGTATCTTTGGATTTAAAAAAAAATACAAATTTAATGTTTGAGATTATATATAACAGTCTTGCATAAACGTTGAATTTTGACAAACCACAATCAAAGTTTTGACTGCTGTTAGTCTAAAATTTTGTTTCTGTCATGATAATAAATCTCTTAGATAAATAGAGTTACATACGATGCAGTCCGGTAACTCTGCCCACCTAAGGCTTTGATCTTTTATATTTATTCTTTATTATATAAAAATTGCATCAAAATTTATTTAAATCTTTTCACTGAAAACTCAATGTTACACATATTATCTTAATTCCGCAAAGATATATCTGAAATGATTAGAAAATCAATCAGACAAATGGATCATCTGTGTTATTCACGGAAGTGGGATTGTCCTGTAAGTCCGTCCATGCGTAGTAAACATGTATGGAAGACCGATTTATCATATATTATCGGACCACAGATGAATTATCACGTTGTGATTGGTTTAACGCTGTCACGTGGTGACCCCCTATGAGACCGTAGGGGGTTAGTAAGTTTCATAGGGGGTTCATGACGCGTTAATGGCGACGTCATCTATTATTGTTGTTGTGTTTCATTGTTTATTTTTCAACAAAACGCCGCAGAAAAAGTCCAGCGTCCGATAAATTCGTTATACGGTTAACTACTGACCCCCTACGGATCCATAGAGGGTGAATAAAATTCATAGGGGACTCGGTCTCCGGCCTCACCCTCTATGGATTTTACTAACCCTCTATGGATCCGTATGGGGTCAGTAGCGAACCATATAACTTATATTATCGGACCACAGATGAATTATCACGTTGTGATTGGTTAAATGCCATCACGTGGTGACCCCCTATGAGACCGTATGGGGTTAGTAAGTTTCATATGGGGTTCATGACGCGTTAATGGTGACGTCATCTATTAATGTTGGTTGTGTTTCATTGTTTATTTTTCAACAAAACGCCGCAGAAAAAGTCCAGCGTCCGATAAATTCGTTATACGGTTAACTACTGACCCCCTACGGATCCATAGAGGGTGAATAAAATTTATAGGGGACTCGGCCTCCGGCCTCACCCCCTATGGATTTTACTAACCCTCTATGGATCCGTATGGGGTCAGTAGCGAACCATATAACTTATATTAAGGAACTAAAATGTAAGTGAATGATGTTTTAGTAATGGACCACTAAGAAAGGAGAACGAAATATAAAAAAGAAAAATTAACCAAAATGTAAAAACCTTTTTTTTTTATTAAGATCAGAAAATAAAGAAAAGTTAGAATATGATTATAAAAAAAGATAAGAATGTCAATAGAATGGTTAATAGTATTCTCATAACAAAATTGCTATCATTCAGTATTCTGAAATGCAGCTAAGCCACGATCATCCTTGTCAATGGGTTTAATGTCTGTGCAGTAAATCTAGTGATTAAAATATAAAACCCAAAATTTTATTTCAGAGTCAATATATTTTATTTGTATTCTTAAGAATCGAAAAAAACATCACAAAAAAAACCCCAGAAAGCTTGTGTCAAACTTTCATATACATATTTCTAAACGATGCAGGATTTTTAAGATTGTTTTGAATTTTGTTATTTTGGCTTTCCATAGTTTTAAAATTGAATTATCTCCCTTTCATTTTGGCATCACGTAAGCAAATTGTTTTCTTCAAAATTAAAATAATATAGCAGACTAAAAAAATTTGGTAGAAACACACACGGAAGTAAAGGACAGAGTTATCAGACGGGCTGAATTACCAGAAACGAGTGTAGGCTAAAAGCAACTTTTTTCTTTCCTATGATTACAGGTCTCTTTCTTGCCACTGAGTAACACAATCATCACTGCATTTAAAGATGACACAATATTTGCTTGGGAGTCGGATACATTGAATTGTAAATACCAGTTACCCATTCCTCCAGGGAAGAAACCAAGTTACAGAAGTTTTGCTGCTACAAAGTAAGTAACTGTGCAGTAAATTTCAGTTGCCAATACCTTTTGGGTAACCACCAAGTTCACGTAAGTAGTGCTGCTTCAAAGTGATTTGATGTGCAGAAATTAAAAGTGAAAACATGTTGCAGATCCACATTTCTACTTAAAAAGGAAAGAAAAAATACAGAAGGTTTGCTGCATATTAGATAATAGTCCCAATATTTTGAGAAAAAATGACCAAGTTACAGTAAATATATCTGTGCACTAATACTAGTTAGCTAAACTTTGTGATGTATGGGTTTTTCTCATTGTTTATGTGGAGAATTTGATTATTGGCAACCAGACCTCATCTTATTTTTACATAGATACTATGTATAAAAAAATCATATAAAAGGACATGCACAAAATTGCATACCCTTATCTTATATATTTGATATTTTTGTTACACTTTTTTTCATGTTTAACCAAACCTGGATCCGAACATTTCATATTTATTTCCAGAGATGGCCGTGTTTTAGCAGCAGGCGGTAGATCTAGATTTATTCACCTGTGGGATCTTGATACACACAGATTGTTACGCATCGTTGAACTGCCTACTAAAGTCACATCAGTTAAGCAACTCAACTTTCTTTCTGACAAGTTTGATGCAGGACAAAATCAGGTAATAATCAGTTTTGACTTGCAAAGAACATGAAAGGTTCCAGATGTACCTGGCCGAGTAAAGTGGATTTCTCCAGCAAACTTTTTGAAAAATATTGAAGAGGAATACTGTGGATTCATTCATTTTTCGTTGATACCAAATTTTTATGGATATTTGATTTCATGGTTTTCCAAAAGTTTACATTTAATCTAAAAGCAAATTTGCAATTCATTGAACATTTGAAGGAGTAAGTTTGGTAATGGCCATATTTATCCCCAATTATAAAGTTCATAGTTACAAGACAATAAATGTTTTAAGTTGCCTTAAAGACATGTGAGAAAGTTAAACAGAACTGTTTTTGTCAAAGTTTAATTCTAACACGTGGATTTTTACATCCAAAAAAGGTCAAGATAAGGGACTTTGGTGAAATTTGACAAAATCAGCTGGATTTCAACCAAATAAGGACCAGGAAACATAGAGCACAGGCATCGACAAAGTCAATATTCAAATAAGACATGTTAAATGTCTTCACAAACATTATTTTAAAAGATCTTTGTTGTCAACGTATAATCTATGGAAATTTACCCATTTTCATTGAATTTTTCGTGAAAATCAATATGAGTTCAATTTGTGACGTCATAATGAAACGCAGAAACGTAAAATTTTCGACAAAATGGCTTATTTCCTATCTAGTCACTGTATTAGCTATAATTTATTGTGATATTTGTCCGAATTTAAATTTTAAGCTAAAAAAGGGGGCCATTTTAGGACCTTACCGAACATACTCCTTTGTGGTTTCCCTGTACCCACAAAATTAAAGAAAATTGGTTTCCCACTAATAACAATGAATCCACCGTATTGTGGTAGATTGTTGACATGAATCTGGTTCACTTCACAAGACACATGTTTTCACTGTCTTAGATCTTATGACACCAGACTAGTTGTCTGATAAGAAATTATTTACCAATTGTGTATTATTTCCCCATCACAACATTTTTTTCCAAGTCGAATTCACATTGCACATGGTGAACTGAAAGCAAGAGTCTTACCTTGTTGAGACACATTTGAAGTTTTATTGATTCCCTCAAGTTTTTATGCCCCTGTCCTGGCAAATCTAGAGGGGACATTAAGTGTCACACTTGTGTGTCCTGTCCGTATGTCCTGTTCATCCATCGCTTACGCCCCCCAAAAATTAGTTTCAGTTCTTTAATTTTAGAGTTGTGAATTTTGATAATCAATATACCAATATTGCCACTTTGTTTATATTTACAGACACTTGGTGTTTTAAGTCAGGATGGAATAGTAAGATATATAAATATTAACTCATGTAAACTACTATTTGATGTCGGCACCATTGATAACAAGGTCAACAACTTCTCTATCAGCCCTTCAGGACGTCACATGGTTTCTACAATGGAAGATGGTAGTCTCCATGTCTATGATCTACACGTAGTCTCAAATGAAATAGGAAAGGTAATATATATATTAAGAGAAGAACAGTTTTTTTGTATATGCTAATAAGGCAGCTACCTTATATACAATTAAAAGCAAAACAGACATCTTACATACATGTTAGGATTTTGAAATTAATCATATTCAAATTATTATGTATTTTAATTCTTTTTATTTCCCAGCTAGATTCAACTTCTTTTTTCTGGGCCAATTTCAAATTGTAATAGTTATTGCTATTGTTGTTTGATGTATGACCATATTATAATCTACCTTCAGAAAATTTACAAAATAAGATTGGATATTTTATAACAATTCCACATGGGCAATTAAAAAAACCGCAATTGAATATATTTAAAATATGGATTAACTGTAACTTTATATAGTGTATAAAAGATTAAATATATTAGCAATAGTTTCTGTATTTATTTAAGATGTTGATTACTATTTGTTTTAATTGTCCATTTTATTGATATTTTAGCCACCTGCACCTTTGGTCAAGGTAGTAAAAGACAACAAAATGTCAGATACAGTGGCATCAGATCAGTCTTTGAAAGCACAGAAACAAAAAGGAGCCAGGGCAAAAGGCAAAGAAAACAGGAGAAATCAACCAGATTTTCAAATAGAAGTAAGTGCTTTTATTACTTCTTATTTTAACTCAATATATTATTTTCAATTTATCACATGAAATATGTGCCATTACTAGTTCATTTAATCATGAATCTATTCTAGTACTTTAATAAGGATTATGTAAAAAAAATATACTGTGATACAGAGACATCAGTTAATATTTTTTATTCCAAATAACAGTGCTTTTTCTGACTTTGTTTGAGGGAAGGGGTTTCTAAATAACAATAGAACTCAATATGTGAAATTTTTAAATAATGAAATCATGAGCAAAAGGACAAGAAAAGAAGAATGAACTAAATGCCAAGATGATATCAGATGTAATTATAAATTAAAATCAATAAAGTTTTATAAATATTTTTTTTCTATATTATTTTTTCATTAAATCATTTTGTTGTTAATTCAAAAACATTCACACCAAATTTTATTTCTTTTCAGAAAGAACTTCCAGAACAACTAAATATGGAAAAATTAAGAGCCATTTTAAAGGGGTATGGGGAATACCCTGCTAAATATAGAATGTTTATATGGAGATCTATTTTAAGATTACCAGAAAATCACACAGCATATGCAGCATTAGTTGACAAAGGAACACATCCTGCATATGCTAAAATACATGAAGAATATCCAATTAAAAGTCGAAGACTTCTACGCATTTTACAAAGGTAGGCGTTCATGTTTTGTTTATAGCCTTCAGTTAATATCTGCATACATCTCACAAGTTGTAGTATAACATTTTTCTATTTCATTTGTATTTAATAAATGTTTTCATGATGGTGAATGGCAAATTTATTGAACTTTTAATTTATTTTTTGAAAACCTTAATTGAAATTTTACTTTATTTCTTGAAAACCTAAATTGAAATTTAACTTTATTTCTTGAAAACCTGAAATGCAAAATCCACTTTATATTTTGTTTGTTTGCAAACTATCTTGAAATTGTGAAAAATTTCTAAATTTTGTATAAAAAATTGTGATATAAAGTCTATTAAAATCTTTTTATCGAAAAATTGTGATAAGTCTAAACTTTGTATTAAATTTGGTTACAAGTCTTAAGTTTTGTATCAAAAATATTGATAAGTCTAAATTTTGTATAAAATATTGTGGTTTTAATTTTCAGAATCTTATCAGCCATGGCACATTGGTCACCTATATTTGGAGAGACACAGTATCTTCCATGTCTAGCTTTTCCGTTCGTGAAGTTATTCCAGAACAATCATTTAGTGTGTTTTGAAATCTTGTCATCAATCATGAGTAAGTATGTAACGTAATGTCACAAATTAAGGTGATACCAAACACCTGGACTCAAATTAATTTGCCTTCCTTAATTTTCATAAAATTTGCACAAAATATTTACTTTGACCATTTTACAAAAATATTAAAATTTCAAAAATCTTGAATCACATACTTTATTGGAATCATTTCATTGAATATATATATAGCAGTTTGGTAAATACTAGTTTTGATCCTGGAGAGGGTTAATTTTTCCTACACAATAGAATGTAATTTAAACATTAAGCCAATTTCTACATAGTTATCTCCCTGTAGTGTTATGTACCACCTTAAATGGCTATTCATGGCACAGTATTCTTTGCAGGCAAGTCGGAAATTGTTTGAAAATATTGCAAAATTTTATTATGCTTGATTTTACTCTTCCATATCTTTCACACCTATCTTTTAGAAATATATCATGATTTTTTTCTGAATGATATTTTAGGAATTCAAAAAGTGCATGCTTTCTTAAGCTATCTTTAATATTTTAATGGCAAGAGGTGATGAATATAAAAGGTTGAATTTATGCTTCAGAATTTCAATTAAAGTATATAAATATTAGAAACAAGTTGGTAAATTTCAAATTTGTTTAATTCTTATTAGAAAAAAATAAATATTAAGATTAAAACTTTAAAAATAAATAATTGCCTTTTGTTTAATGATTATTTTTATATATTTCTCTTTTCTACAGTGAACTGGGCAGATCATTGGTTTGAATATTTCCCTAATCCACCAATCAACATCCTGGGAATGATAGAGAATGTTTTAGCTTACCATGATAAATATTTACTGCAACATTTTGTTAAATACTCAGTCACATCTCAGGTAAGTGTCTTTTCTAAGGTAATTGTGAAACTGTCAATTATTAAGGTAATTTTGGCGAAACCATCAATAATTGAATTTAATTGGGTTAAATCATTTAGGTGAAACCATCAATAATTGAATTTAATTGGGTTAAATCATTTAGGTGAAACCATCAATAATTGAATTTAATTGGGTTAAATCATTTAGGTGAAACCATCAATAATTGAAATAATTTTGGTGAAACCATCAGAAAATGAAATTGATTTGGTGAAACCATCAATAACTGAAACCATTTTTTTGGGCAAATCAATGATTGAAAATTATTTAGATGCATCTTTCAATAATTAAAATCATTTTGGTGCAACCATCAACAAATGAAAACATTTTGGGGAAACAAATCAATATTTAAAATCATTTTAATGAAACCATCAAAAATTGAAATCATTTTGATAAAACCATCAATACTTGAAACGGTTTGGTGAAACCTCCAAAAATTGAAATAATTTTGATGAAACCATCAAAAACTGAAATTATTTCAGTGAAACCATCAATAACTGAATTTGTTATGGTGAAACTATCAATAATTGAAACCATGATTGGCATAAATTTTTATAAGAAAAAAAATTGTAAACTGCAAAGACAAGATCTACAAATATATTTACTCTGCTGTTTCAGGTTACCGGTACTTCTTGTAGGAGTTATGGCCCTTGAAAGACAATTTTCACCCAATTTTAGCATAAAAGGCAAAAAATTAAATAGATATAACTAAAAACAGAATAAATATATCAACAATGCAAGTAGAAAAAAAAGATTTAGTCATATTCTTGTTTTTAATGTTGGAATGACCATTGTTGAAAATTCTTATAGATCAATAAAAATTCATAAAATTGATAATATGATATATTCATTAATATATAGTAGACCAATAGAAGGTCATGAACCCCCTACAGAATCTAGTTAATCTAGTTAATCTACTGATCCCATACAGATCCATAGGGGTCACCACATGACAGCATTAAACCAATCACAATGTCACTAATATACTCTTGGTGCAATAAAATTAATATCATAAGGTTTAGTCATGTAGAATCATCCATGTACCTGATAATTTGGAGTTATGCCCCCTTAGTCATGTTTGGGAATTTTACATTTTTAAATCACCTGGACCAAAAGATCCATGTGAGCTGTCACTTTTGTGTGTGTTACATTATTATATACTGTGCAAGCCCCTCATGGGAAGTCAAGGTCGTTAAAAATTACCCTCATAATCCATGTAAATTTTTTCAAAGTCTTCGACTCTAAAAACAATGAATGAATTTGAACAAAACTTTTTGTGAATGTTCATTGGTCTGTATATAAATAAAGGCAACAGTAGTATACCGCTGTTCAAAACTCATAAATCTATGGACAAAAAACAAAATCGGGGTAACAAACTAAAACTGAGGGAAACGCATTAAATATTGGAGGAGAACAACGACACACAGCATTAAAATGTAACACACACAGCAAGGGACTAAGCATTAGACAAAATCCAATGAGAATAACCAATATAATTGATAAATAACATATGAGATTCATCAACATACATGAACCCTGTTACATAAAACAGAACATAGGATGATAGGATTAAATTAAATTGCAGTATAGACTTATATATTAAAAAAAAACTTAAGCAATAAAAACAAAATGACAGGTTGAAAACAATTAATAGACATCAATCTTATCGATCTTGAAATTTTCAGTTAAAAGCTTATAATTTAATTATATATCTTTATTTCTCAACAAACCAAATAACATTGGTATAGAGATACACATAATAAATATTACATAATGTATATGCACATACATACAAAAGTTATACGAAAGCAAGAGAGAGTCAAATATCATAAATTAAAGTATACATATTAAACTTAATTATATCAAGTACATGAGCTACCCAGGGAGACTATATGCATATTGACTAGTCTTATAAATTTGCACAAGCTGCTAAGATCAGAAAGATTTTTACAATTCATCAGTTCATTAAATTTCAACGAATTTGGTTGATTTGTATATTTTTTTCTCAATAACTGTTTACGACTATCAATAAATACAGAGCATATAAAAATATAATGAAATTCGTCTCCAATATCGCCAGAGTTACAAATTAAGCATTTTCTATTTTCTCTTGCAACATTTTGCCATCTACCAGTAGATTTCCTGTTCTCAGTCTACATAATGTAATAATATTTCTATCATCTAATTTTCAAAATAATATTCAAATTCACAGTTTTCTTTATCTCTAAATATTGGGTAACCCATACAAATGACAAACCTAATTCATCAAGAATGGATTTAACATTTTTTAACCAAGTAATATCATTTTTATATTTATACGTAACAATGAGTACTTGTATAGAATCGCAGGAAGGTTTTCTTGTTTTCCAGACAATTATTTTGTCCAGTAGTTAATTATACGGAGTTTTATATCAATTTCCAAAGAATATCTGCCCAATTCTCCATATATCATAAAATTAGGTGTAGAATTTTTAACCTTTTGAACATCCTTTAATGATTAGTTTGAAATTAAAAAAAAATACACGATTTTTTTTTTTAATAGATATCCTCTTGGAAACTCTTTTCTTATGGCTAAGTTTTAATTTGTCATCACTTTTAGAAAAATGGTTTAATAGATTTGTGATCTGAAAAAAAAAAAAAAAATTTACAATGGTTAAAAATATTCTATAAACCTGGCTTAATTCATACTTTTTATGATATGTATGGATAATAGAAAATAGTACTTGTTTAAGCTTAATTTGGCTTCTTCATTTTAAGAACATCCCAAATTTGATAGTTTATGTTTAAACTTTAAACTTTTCATAACATCTTTTGAAAAAATATTTGTGTTGGTTAATTTTAAAAACTTAAATTCTTTTATTTATACTTGTATATGATATCCCATGACATCAATGACTTAATTAAAATACCTGATTCTCTTTTATAATTATTTTAAAAAATATGCAACTTTTGAATATGAAATAAAAAAAAGATGCTAAAATATTTGAAAAAAAATCTTGTTCTTAAGAAAAAGCAAAATTTTGAGAATTGTTCAAAATGATATCAATATTTTTTAATTTAACAAATTTTAAACTGTGAAAGAATCTTTAAAACATGTATCTTTCATATTGAACAACTTAACTGTTTGAATTTTTTCATTAAACCATCTTTACCAATAATACTACATTTTATTACTCTACACAATTTTCCCATGACTGAAGACATTTTGGAGACAAGTAAATAAAAACTGTTAATTAAATCATAATATAAAAATAAAAATATCATTTACAAATCAAATCAGTTTGTCATATTGTCTGCCAAGGCTGTCAGGTAGATGAAAACAGTTCACCTGTATCTCAGCAATCTCA
This sequence comes from Mytilus edulis, assembly GCA_019925275.1. Classification (NCBI taxonomy): domain Eukaryota; kingdom Metazoa; phylum Mollusca; class Bivalvia; order Mytilida; family Mytilidae; genus Mytilus; species Mytilus edulis. The sequence goes on along the minus strand of CM034352.1, from coordinate 74,606,541 downwards.
GGGCTGGGAATGTTCACACCTTAATTTTCCCTAGCACTGATCATTGTCAACCAATCAATGTGCAGTCATGATATATTTGTTTGGACAATTGGAAACAAAATTGTTATTATTTTTCACTAATTGTTTGTTTATTGGGTTGTGATCTACAAATTTGACAAGTCATTAATTAGTGAGCAGTAGAAGAAATTTTCTGATTGGCTCAAGACTTGTTTTGATTGGTTGAATTTTTCTGTGAATAGAAGTTAGAATATGTATAACTGAACACTGTTTGTGTCTCATTTGGGAAAAGTAATTTCAAAGTAGAAGTTCCTGTTTGTGAGATTTATCAGTTCTTATTTGTGAAAAGTTATTTCAAAGTGAAAGTTTGTTATCCAGAAGTAACTTAGTGACAACAATGGCATCCTTGATACAGTCTGACAAATCACAAGAAGAGACGAATGCAGGACTCTACAAACTGTCTGCTCATCCAATGTTTCAGGATCTGCAGGCTACATTAGTGACTGAATGTTTTCAAGCATCAGTGCCGTACACGTTATGTTCCGACCAGAGCATTGTTGGAGGAAGTGATGCAGAACCTATTGTTGATCCGTCTTTTGCCGCCGTACAGGAAGCTCATCTCCAGTCTCAGTTTCAAACATTGTCTCACGATAATCCGAAAGTTCACGAACTACAGAATTTTTATAGTACACAGTGTGCCGAGATAGAAACCCAGAGATGTGATGCAATTGCTAAACTTAAAGGACAGATATTTCAGGATGAAACTCAATATCAGACAGAACTATTCGAAGTGCACACGTTTCATGATCGTCAAAGAATGCATTTAACAAGTCGTGTATCATCTAGTCTGGATTTACTTAAAGAAGCTATGCCGTCCGGAAGTATGGTAACCTCGTCAAAACCAAAAAGCCGACAGTTAAATGCGAAAGCCATCGAAATCATGACAAATTGGTTTGATAGAAATCTTGACAATCCTTACCCATCTGAAATTGAAAAGGAAAGAATGGCAGATGAAGGCAATGTTTCTCTCGGACAAGTGAAGGCATGGTTTGCAAATAAACGTAACAGGACAAACAATACGAAACCAAAGAGACAGAAAATACAAGTGGAGAAAAAGCTTCTGACAATTTGTTCAGAAATTGCTGGGGATGATGGAAGAACACCGAAGTTGTATGGAGATATTATTCAGAAACTTTCTAACATTATAAACAGATCAACTGTGTTTAATGCAGGAACACCTATTCTTAGTCATGATATCATTTCTGCTGAGAACTTAGGATATCACCATCAAGAAGGATATCACAACCAAGAGGGATATCACAACCAAGACACGGCCATCTTCAGCCATGGACTCTTAGTTGCAGATTCTACGATATCTAGTAGTGATGATAATAGTAATGGTAGTACTTGATAAAAACATTTTTCCACGTTACAAATATGACCAGTATTGCAAACAAACTATTTATGTAATATATATTTTATGTTTATTATTTTTATATTTAGTGCTCAATTGTAAATAAATATTATTTATATTTATGGACTTTTTTTTTTAATAAGTATGAATGTAAGGAGATGTTGGGTACACTTCAATGGGACAGCAACCCAACAACACTGAAATATTGGTATAACTTTTTTGTTGCTACATTAGCATGCTATAAATTGAGTATACATATGTACTGAAAAGTGATTTTTAAAACAAATTTCTTTAAACTTTCTTATATTTTAGAGAAAAATGTCTTATTAAAACAACTTAAAATTGTTTAACATTGTTTGTATCATGGATTTTGATTGGAAAAGTTGGTTGTATCACAAATTTTGATTGGACAATATTTGGTAGATCATGACTTTTGTTTGGAAATATTTAGTCGAACATGTATTTTGTTTGGAAATATATTTGGTTATACCAAGAATTTTGATTGGAAAATATTGGTTGTATCATGAGTTTTTATTGGAAAGTATTAATTTGGTTTTACCATAGGGTTATGTTCAGATTTCACTCAGCATGGTAATGGTGCATTAGGAGAGATGGTGTAATATGGATACATATTTTTGTTTGAACTTTAGGATATTCCCAAAGGTGAAAAAAATGGTTAAATTGTGATATTGTATTAAAAAGAAGATGTGTTATGATTGCCTATGAGACAACTCTCCACAAGAGACCAAATGACACAGAAATTAGCAACTATAGGTCACTGTAAGTCCTTGAACAATGAACGAAGCCCATACCACATTGTGTCTTGTTTTATTACTTAGATATTTTTTTGGTTTGCCTCTACAAGTTCAATTAAAGTCGAATATCATCATAAGCTACAGCCAGTTCTTAGAAAGATATAATCATTCTACCATGCATGCAGGGTATTACAATTTCCAACCAAAAAAAAACCTTACATTTTATGCGACTCTAATTGAGCTTTATGTCTGAGTTCAGTTTTTGGATAATAAAGGACCTAGTCATGTCACTTCTATATGAATACTTCTTTGAGTGTCTGACAGCCTTAACAACTGGACACTCTGACATATATATGCAGGCTTCATGAATACCAAGCAACATTTTCATGCTTTAAATATTTCATCATACCAAAATGTTAAGACCTGTCCTAAGTTAGAAACCTGTTGTCCATTGGTCGTCATTAGTTGATGTGGTTCAAAAGTGTTTCTTGTTTCTCAAGTTTTATAAAGATTAGACTTGGTTTCTTTGTTTGAATTGTTTTACACTAGTCATTTTGGGCTTTTTATAGCTTGTTGTTTGTTGTGAGACAAGGCTCTGTATTGAAGGCTGTACTTGTTTACCTATTACAAATTGTATAAACTTGGATGAAGAGTTGTCTCATTGCCACTCATACCACTTCTTTTTATTTCTGTCATCAGTGGTTGTCTTTTGCTTAATGCCTCTTGTCATTTGGAAATTTGGTGAATCTTAGATATAAGAAGATATAGAATGATTGCAAATGAGACAACCCTCCAAAAGAGACCAAATGACATTAAAGGTTAGTAACTAAAGGGTTCCTTTGTAAAAGGGATTTTCACATTTAAATGCATTGTAAGTTTGATTACAATCTTAACATATTGTACAGGCAACTGTCTATTTATGAAGACCATTATTCCTCCAGATGTCTTAAGTTTTTATCTCACCTGTGATGAAAGTCACAGAATGTGAGACATAGAAATGCTAAACTGGTGGCATCAACAGCACTAGCTCTTTTCTGCAAACTTTATTATATACAGATAACTTTTGATACATAGTTTCTGACTTTTACATGTCCATTTTAAGATGTCAGAGCAATCACATACTACATATACCCAACATCATTGAAAAAAAGCGGAGATGAGGGATATCAAGATGTAAAAAATTGGACGGATTTAAGGAGTTGTAATGGGTACTTAAGGTTATAGGAATTAAAAAAGTGGTATCTGGGGAAAAAAAGGGAATTTTTGAAATTAGCAATCCCTCTTATAACAGACTGGACATAAATCACATATGCCTATGTGTTGTTATTTGTCAATGAAGAAGAAACCTTGTTCAAAGTAATGGCTTCTTAAAACATCATTGAGCCTAGCTTACTTAAATGAAGATAAGGGTTCACAAAAGCTGAAATAAGGGTAAAACACTTGATTAAAACATAGATTATTACTGTCATTGGTCCAATACACATTATGATATATATTAGACATTTGTATTTCACACTTTCTATATTCAATATTTGTTTATCAATGGCATATTATCCTTTCTGTAAATTTGCATCTGGTTTATGAGAGTATATATTGTATCATTGTTATCAATAAAATCAACAATTAATATCTATATTTAATCTAATCCATACACTTAATCTAAACATCCTTCAGGAACAATGTTATTTAGGAAGACAAAGAGTTTTGCTTTACATTTGGAGTGAATACACCAAAAGTGTGAGACCATATTAATATATTAGGTCATGCCAGCTGTACACTTACGTAATTATAAGTCTGCACACCTATATATATATATATTTTTAATTGTACGTCAAAACAGTGTCTAGACTTGCAGAACTCAAGAGTCTGGATGGCTTCAGAAAAGATAATAATGGGCCAATAAAATTAAGGATAGAGAAAAATGGGTCAAAAAATAAAAATGTAGACCAATTATTAAACTGTGAAAAAAGGTTTCATGGCATTTTTTTTTATCAGTGCATCCATTACCACCAAGTAATTGTTTTCTAGTGCTGATTGATTCATTATTTTCTTATGGTTCAGTAACATATTTCCATGCAGCTGACTATGTGGTATGGACTCTGCTCACTGTGAAGGCTGTATTGCATGGTGACTTATAGTTGTTTATAATGTCTGTGTCATTTGGTTTCTTTTAAAGAGTTGTCTCATTGGCAATCATACCACATCTTCATTTTTATATATTCAGTACAAAAACTTAAAATACAATAAATTATTTAGGTTATGTAGATTGGATCGACCTGGACTGCTTTGCATGTTCAGGAATGTCTGAAATTTGGCATTGCATCAGGCTTTATATATTGACCCATGTTAATTTTAGATCAGTGCATTAAAACCATGGTCAGGATTGTCTGAAATTTTGCATTGCATCAGGCTATCAATATGGACCCATGTTAATTTCAAATCAGTGCATTACAACCATGTTCAGGATTATTAGAAATTTTGCATTGCATCAAGGCTATGAACATTGACCCATGTTAATTCTAAACAGTGCATTAAATCATGTTCACAATTATCTGAATTTTCGCATTGCATCAGGCTATCTATATGGACCAATGTTAATTTCAAATCAGTGCATTAAAACCAGCTACCAGTTCTTAGTTAGCTTAAATTTGAAGTATAAATATTTTCTTTGTAAAATTTGAAATATAAATATTTTTTTTGTAAATGCATTTTTAAGTTAGATTGAGGTCTAATTTTATTTTTAATTTCATATAGCTGCAAATGATCCATCTATATTTTTTAATAAAATCATCAAGTTTTATGTCCAACAGATACAATTTACATCTTTTTTTCTTATTCTACCCCAAAAAATATATAAAACGGTTTGAAAGTTCACTCAAAGGCAAACTGATTGGTTTTGTTAGTTTCTATTTTGTACTTTTTGTCTTAGTTTCAAGGACATATTTAGCCCATACTGTTACATAGAAGGCTGTTTTAGTCCAGACTTACTGGGACCAGTAATGTTCACATTGTTTAACAGTTAAAACTGACATTTGAACTGATTGACGGCATTCAGAGAACATTTGGAATACATTGTCAAATAATAGACCGCGTTTTTCAGTTTTTAGGGTTTTGGTAATGTCATTTGGTAGTGCTTAGCTTTTTAAGTAGACATCTTGACTAGCACTCAGAATTGATTGCTCATTTATTTGTTTGGCATGTTTAATCAAATTATGATTGTCCATTCACAGTTTGCAAATATAGAAGAAAAAAAATATAATGTGGCAGTTAATCAAATATTGTGTGGTCCATGTATTTGGAAATATATTTTGAATGGAATTTGATTTTTAACAAAATATCATTGACAATAATGTATATATGTTTCAAATTAAAAAATCAAAAAAAAATCACTGAATCTGTTATCCATTTTTAGACCTTTTTTTGCTTCTATATTTTATGTATGGAGCAATTTTGCAATGTTTATTTCTCTATGAACTATTTCATGTTTACAAAAAATACATACATGAATTATGAAGAACACAGAAGACAAAACATTTTTTATTTGTTGGTAACCCTACCCACATCACAAATATCAAAGGCCTCTCTAGAAACCTTTTTATTTTCAATTTTCACTTTTATCATCATCATCATCATCATCATCCTTTTTTGCATGGATATAATAAACAGGAACAAACAAATACTGTTCTATTAATCATAATAATTTCAGATTCATATATTCCTCTTACCATAATCATAATAATCATGATAATGATATTTCATTAGATTCCTACAACAAATAATTGTCTATTTCAGGTTTATGCTTGGCCATTACTGGAGACGTTATTCTCAGAAGTTCTAACAAGAGATGAATGGTTGATGTTATTTGACAATGTGTTCTCTAACCATCCCTCCTTCCTTCTGATGGTCGTTGTAGCCTATGCCATGTCAGCAAGAGGTCCTCTTATGCAGTGTATAGAATTAGATGATTTTAAAGTAAGTGTATATCAATTGTCATTTCAATTCAAGATGTGGAGTCAATAAGACAGCATAAATGATGATCAGAAGAACATCTAGAGGTCAACATACAGTTTCAACAATAGACAGGTGTCGATTCAATATGTCTCCACAAGTTTATAACATTATTTATAAATTTAATGGAACTGCCATTAACACCAATTCTCTTAATGAATAAAAGCATTAAAATATCACATAAAACAAATATTGTTGTTACTATTTCATCATGATTGAACATTTTTATGGTAAATATTTAACAAAAATTGTCTCTTTATGTAAAGAGTATGAATACCAGTAAACAACCAAAGCTTACTGCATAACTCAAGCAATGAAAAAACTCCCCCTCATGGAGAGCTTAAGACTACTATAGTTAATGTTTTTATATATGTATAAACATGATTATTGTATGATAAATACAAGGGAGCGAACTTCTGATAGTGGCAAGCACATTTTTCTTAATGATAATTAAAGATTAATCACCATAAAATATCAATGTACTAGCACATTCAGTGGTGGATCCAGAAATTTTCATGAGGGGGGCACTCTGACTGCCTAAGAGGAGGCCGCTCAAGTCTTGTTTCAGCGATTCCCTTTAATAATCAATCAAATTTTTTTCTTAAAAGGGAGGGGGGCACTGGCTTTTGAAACTGTAGAAACTTACAATGTTTTTGATTGTTCTATTTCAGTATTTTTACCATCATAGAAATGCAGTAGATATTAAACATGTGGTTAAGGAAGCATATAGACTGATGGATTCTACACCTAAAGACATTCATCCTGAGAAGACATTGGAAGATTTCAAACCTCTTACTGTAGGACAATATCCTGTCTTCAATAAATATCCCAAATTTATTGTAGATTATCAGGTAAAAATACAAAAGGGACAAATATAAAAAAAAAGAAGATGTGGTATGATTGCCAATGAGAGAAATCTTTAAAAGAGACCAAATGACAGAGGAATTAATAACTACCAGTATAGGTGACTGTACAGCCTTTAACAATGAGCAAAGCAAATGACATATTTTCTTCATGAAAATGAATTCAATCTTTTTCATATCAGACATATAAGATTGGAATGAAATGCATGATGCAAAAATGAAAACTCCAATTAATAGATAACGGGTAAATGATTATTTATTTACATAGTTACCAAGAACAAAAATCAGTCAAAACACAAATTATCAATGCATCAGTTTATCACATACTTTTGGCACATGCTTGCAGACTCTTATAACACCATGCAACCAATTCTTCGTGCAGTTTAGGAAGCTGATATTTATGCAAGAAGGTATTTTTTCCACAAGTCTGATTTTCAAACCTTTGTATATTTCTTTAAAACTGCAATGTACCATGAAAAAAACATTAAAAATTGTTAGAAAGAATCTTACATAATTTATAAACAGACCTTTCGTTTTACTTCAATAAATGAGACTGCAACTCATTTTGCATGTTTTTATATTTCATTGCTTATTTGTTACAATCATGATAATAACCTTGTGTTCATTAACTACTTATAGGTACAAGAAAGAGAAAGAATAAGACATGAAGAAATGGAATATATGAGACAAAAGTAAGTTACAGATGGTCAGTGTAAGGGTCAATGAGATATGGGTAGAAACATGCCTGAACATTGGCTAACATGTATATAATTTTGTTGTAATGGTTCAAAAACAAGTACTGAGGATTCCTTTATTTTCTCTGTATCCAAAGATCTAAAATTGATCCTCAGTATTCAACTTCCAAAATTTCCTGATAGATTTTGATTTTAAAGGAAAAGCAATTCAAATAGTGGATAAACAATAGGGGCTTACATAACATGAATTATAAAAAGATGATGGTTAAATTGAACAGTTGTACATTGTAATTACTATTATTTATCATTCTTTTGATTACATGGATCAAGATATGTTTCTTACTATTTTATAATCAATAGTGCGTCCACTGCTAGAATATGCGACATGTGTCTGGTCACCGTATCTTAAAAAAGACATCCGCAAATTGGAATCTGTACAAAGAAGGGCCACAAAGCTGGTAAAAAATATTTGTCATCTTAATTATGAAGACAGGCTACGTTCATTGGGTTTGCCAACCTTGGAATATCGCAGGGATAGGAATGATATGATACAAGTCTACAAAGCGTTGCATGGTATAGATGACATTGACTGGATGAGCCTATTTACTTTTAGCACCATCTAATAATACTAGAGGTCACTCATTAAAACTTTAAAAAAAACAGTGTAAGACCACACATAGACTAAATACTTTTTCAATTAGAGTAGTGGATCAGTGGAATAACCTGTCAGATTTAATGGTGACGGCAAAGACTCTGAATAATTTTAAGTCTGCATTAAATGGCGAAAATTGGAACCTATATAAATTCGTATGTTCGTGTTAAGTGTTTCAGCTGCGCACACCTAAATAAGTATTTTTGTGATAAGTTTAATATATTATATATAAATATATTATTATGAGATGAGAAATCATATACGACAATCCAAGATGAGGGGTCAGTAGAAGCCTTTGGCTTATGTAACGACCCGAAGATAAAGGTATAAAGGTATAAGGTATTATTTGTAATGTCAGTTTTGATTTGGTATTGCTGTAGAATTAAAAGGATATAATTAATGATGTATGTATCATAAAATTAAGTCTTTTTGACAGTTGACAGCAGACAACATTTAAATATGAAAGTTATTTTAAAAGACTGAATTCAACCTACACATTAGAATTAGATAAACGGAATCAAAAAAGGGTAAACTAAGTATTATATAGTTTTGCTTTCATAATTTCAGACATTTGTCTTTGGAAATGCAGAAAGAAACCCAGAAACGACAACAAGAGGAAGAAGCATGGTATAGACAACAACAGCTCCTCCTGGAGGCAGAAGATAAAAGACGTAAACTTATCCAAGACGAGGAAGTAAAACTTGTAGATCAAAGAAAGAGGTAAACAATATCTTTGTCCTTATTTATTTTCTACAGATCTGTTAAGGTTTAATTAGAGGCCTCAGTGGATGAGTGGTGTTAGTAGTACATCTACTGTATCACTAGCCTGTCAACACTGAGGTTGTGAATTTGAACTCTGCAACTGGCAAGTACATTTAAACCCTGCAACTGGCAAGTACATTTGAACCCTGCAACTGGCAAGTACATTTAAACCCTGCAACTGGCAAGTACATTTGAACCCTGCAACTGGCAAGTACATTTAAACCCTGCAACTGGCAAGTACATTTGAACCCTGCAACTGGCAAGTACATTTAAACCCTGCAACTGGCAAGTACATTTGAACCCTGCAACTGGCAAGTACATTTGACTCTAACTTTCATTGACAACTGGCAAGTACATTTGACTCTAACTTTCATTGACAACTGGCAAGTACATTTGACTCTAACTTTCATTGACAACTGGCAAGTACATTTGACTCTAACTTTCATTGACTAGGATAGCCAGTTTTCCTGTTGAAGGTTTGTGGTTCACTTCAAGCACCCCAGCTTCCTCCACCAGGACTGGCAGCTACAGTATAGCTCATGATGCTGAAAGTTGCATTCAACACCAATCAGTCAATTAACTTTATGGGTCTATTCACTTTAAATTCTGTCTAGAGCTGTTTGAAATCTGTTTGTTGAAATTAAAGCAATATTACATTGAGAAACATACATACTGTGGATTCATTTATTTTGGTGAGTACCAATTTTCGTTTTTTGAGAAAAACTTGCATATTTGTGGATATTATATTTCGTGGATTTGGCAAATTCTGCATATATTCCTATGGAAAATTTGTAATATGATGAACCTTTAAATTCGTGGTCACCTTACACCCACGAAATCCACGAAAATTAGTATCTAACGAATATTAATAAATCCACAGTAATCTATTTGAAGGAACAAATGCTGGAGTATTCAATAAAATTTGTGTACAAGTTTTAGTCAGTTGTTATTGTTTAGCCACACATTCCATGTTATATACTGTAAATTCACAAATTATAGTGTGCATTTATTTTTGCGATTTTGTAATACACCTTATCGCTAATCCCGGCTGACCCGGCCGCTTGAACTTTTGACATCAACAACAATCACTTTTCCATTGTGGTGTCAGATATTTGTTTTATGATGTCAACATTTTACGGGAACCTGTGTGATATCCAGCAATGGCGGACAAATAGCGATACGGTGTATTCTAGACTAAAATGCAATTTTAAATTTTAAGATTTTGAGAAAAATCCTGTTTAATTCATAATAAATATTTCAAAATGCGAGTTTAAATTATTGCGTTTACAACTCTGTCGCATTTTTCGCAATACAATGTAATAAAAACCTCCCATTTATTTCTGCATTTACAGTATTCAGTAATATAAGTCATTTGCTAAATAATTTACACAGTTACTCCTTAGGATAAGTCGAAGTCAGTAAACATTCAAAGATGTCTAAAATTACTTTTGTTGTTTTCAGATTGTATGCCATGAACAGGGAAGTAAAATTAAAAGAGCTACAATTATTAGATGCAGCAAGAAGAAAGTTTTTACATTTCCAGAAACAACAAAGAGAATCTGAACTGAAGAGACTTGATGATGAAGTTCAAAGAAAGGTAGAAAAAATAAAAAATGTTTATTTTGTTGGATAAATATATTTTCTTCTATGTCGTAACCACAAATATTTGTCTGAAGTAAAGAGAATTTATTTAGATGAAAATGGATGTGTAATTATATGAAGTTGTCTAACTTGTGTGGTCATCTTTTAAAATCTTACAAACATAAATCCTTTTTTTTTTAAATTTCTTCAGAAAGGCAAGTGCTTCAAAGGGAAATAATTTTTGTGATTTTACTTTTGTCTTGTTAAGCAAACGCTGATGTCTATCTTTCAAAAGTACCCTACTTGAAAAGTTTTGAAGCTTGACCAGACTATAAAGATGATAAAGCATATATGTTTTAAGAATTTTTGACTTAGGAAATGCAGCAAATATTTCTTTTCAATTTAATAGGCATCATCCTGTTTTCTTGAACAAGTACAAGTACATTTATTCAGAAACCTAAAATGCATTAAACACTGATCTTGAAGCATCTCAGAAGAACTAACATTCACTAATTTTTTGGTTTTCTAGGTTATGAAGAGATATTTTGAAATCACATGATTGCTGATATACTGTGAAATAGACATTTATTATGTTTTTTTTCAGGCCTTACAAAGAGACCAAGAAACAGAAACAGCTATGGAAGAGGCAGAAATAAGAAACTTAGAGTTACAGTTACAAAAGAAAATGTTTGAACAGGTATGGAAAATTTAAAATAGCAACTACACTTAGAAATGGAAAACTTGAAATTACAATTACAAATGAAAAAGTTGGAAAAGATAAGGAGTTGTACAAACAGAGACGTTTTATTTTACTGTGGATTCTTTATTAGATTTTATTAACCAACTAAGTACATAATTGCCAAAAATGACTGGTTATTAAAAATAACATATTTTCTGTAATGGCCCTGTTTTTCTGTAATGGCCCTGTTATTTCTGTAATGGCCCTGTATTAATGCCCAGCTTGTCTGTATTGAGCCCAGTTAGGGTTTTTAATAAAGTTAATAAAATTAAGCTGTAAAGAGTATAATACCTTTTTGTATTTTATTTAATTTAGTAACCAGCAACAAACATTAAAGAATTATATAAAGGGATCACTGTCCATCCTGTTTTTCAACACATAACTTCTTTCAACTTAATATCTTGGATATTTGGTATATCTAAAGCTTGATCATGGTGAAGTACAAATTATTTTTTTCAAACTAAACTGTCATTAAAAGAGTGAGAGAGTACATCAAGTTGGCAGCAACGTGTTACACCTTTTTTCAGTTGGTTAATAAATGTATTAAGAAATGGGTGTTTTTATAATGGCCCTGTTATATGTCCTTGGTCAATAATAATGGCCTCAGATTTCTGTAAATTACAGACTTCCTCAACCATTATTACAGACCTTGGACATATAACAGGGCCATTATAAAAATACCAATTCATTTATACTATAGTAATGCACACATCTCAACTTATTATATCTCTTTAAAACTTTGTGATGTTCTTATTTGTTGAAATAATAATCAAGGTTAATCTTCGACTTTTGACCTTTTACCTATTAAATCACAATCGGTATTTAGATATGACCTGTAGGTTGAGCTTTAACCCTTTGATGAAAAATGCTTATTTTTGAATTTTGGTCCACAATGTCTCAAGTTTTATACATGTATTGAAAAACTCACAACCTCTCACAAATGACTGAAATTGGTCAACAATTGTTGATATTTAAGATTACATAAGGAGAAATAAAGTATTAAATTAGAATTTTTTTTTTTTTCTACACAGGATTTATTTAGAGAATTTGCTACATCATCTCACCATCTCAGAACTGAACAAGACATGCATCGTAAACAGTCTGAGCTTGAGGAGAGAATACAGGAAAAACTGAGGGATGCTGAAAGAGAAAGACAAATGGAAATAAGAAAGGTAAGATAATTTTGTTATTTTAGTATAATTCAATTTCGAATGTAACTCGTCTTCTGATTGGCTGACGTCGTTTTGTTTATCAGCCCATAGACATAATTTTGTCATGTGACCGTGGCATCATCAACGTTTTTTCCTGATTTACTCCGGTTCAAAATGGATTTAAGAATTAAATTATAAGAAATGACTGTAATATTTTTTCTGCCTATTCGAAATAACATAAAAAATGTGGTGCACACTTTAAATAATCCGCTACTCGGGTTATTCAGTGTGCACCACATTTTTGATGTTATTTCTTCATAGACAGAAAAAATATTACAGTCATTCCTTAAGTATATAAAAAAAAGTATATCAATACAAATGACAATTCATTAAGCTATAAATATATTATTTGTAAAACAACAATTAAATATATTATTATAATGCATCTGAAACTTTTCATTAACTTTCATAGAAGTAAGCACTCTATGACAAGCATGCATAGATATGATAAAAAAAAAATAGACCACTTTCGAGTTCATACGTCACCGAAAAAAAATCGTCAATTATACGCGCCTTCATGACGTCATTTACCAGATAGAGGGGGGTCGCCTGTATCCCTGCACTATTTACGTTCATCAAGCGTCTTAGTGATCGTCATTGTGCAGGATAAGCTAGAAATAATGGTTGTTCTGTAGGTACTTAATAACAATTCCCTAATGAGAGCAATGCTGATTGTCAATTTTGAGAATTCAATTTGCCGAATAATTCCTACAATATAGAATTATAGTTTTCCAACCACTCGCTCAACATTTGAATGGAAGTGACGACGCCCCTAAATGCACAAATGACGTTCACTAAAACCAGAGTTTTTGACGGAAATGCATAGAACTCGAAAGTTGTCTATTGTATTAAATTAAGGAAGTACATGCATCAGCATTTTTATCATTTACCATTTGAAAAATAATACACAACTATGAAAAATTGCTCATTTGCTGACCCTCCTCCCCCAAAAAAAGAACATTAAAAGAAAAGAAAGAAAATGGCCACAGTTATAATTTGATTTGCATGCATTTATCATATAGGTTATAGTCAGATGTTTTAAGACAACATCTTTATTTTTATGATTTTTATGCCAATGTTTAATGGTTAAGAAGTCAGCTATATCATTCCTACTATGGCTTCCTCCACGACTAAATACTGACCGCCCATGAAATATCACAATAGTGTTAAAAGTGGCATTTAACACCAATCAATCAAATTATCAATATATCATTCCTTTATTTACAGACATTACAAGATGGATTAGCTAAGTCATCACAACAGAATATTGAAGCTTGGGCTTCAAATGAGTATGAATCTAGACGTAGGCTACAAGATCTAGAAAGAGAGACTATGTCATTACAAGTAAGTAATCTTTTTGTTACTTTAATTCTTTATGTATGTAAAATCCTGGAAAAGGTTTTGAATCATTGGTAAATGCATTAGTTGTTTGTCAAGTGTGCTTATTCTCCTGAAAAATATGAGCTTTTTTTTCCATCAGATTTTCTACAAAAAAAGTAACTAATACATCACAATTAACTTTGCCATGAATTTAACCAAATAGAATTTTATTGGTTTCCTTTGATTAATGAAATGTGTATTGGTTTAGAAATATTGCATGCTGGTTTTGACCATGTATCCCATGCATGATTTTGTGATTGACTTCGTCTAAGTTATAGCTTTAGTTGCCATTTGGTCAGAATTTCTCATAAATTTGTTAATGTGATTAATTGAAATAGAAAAAAACAAGATTGTAAGCAAAGTATTTTATTATTTATTCTTTTATTATCTTCATTTTCCAGCTTGCCAAAAGGAATGCAGAAAATAGGTCATTAGAAAAGGAAGTGCAAGATTTAATGACAAAGGTTCAAGATAGAAAGGTACATAAATAATAAAAGAATTTCCTGTGGTATAAATTATTTTGTTGGGACAGAAACCAAATAATCTCAATTTTTTTTTTAACTTGTTGAAAGGGCTATTTAAGTTATAGCTGTTTATGTTTTTATGCCCCATTGAGGGGCATTATGTTTTTCTGTCTATGCGTGACGTCAGTTCGTTTGTCTTTTTTTGCACCTACAGGTGAAAGTTTTTGATCAAAGCTTTTGAAGAAGTTGAATTCCAATCAACTTGAAACTTAGTACACATGTTTCCTAGGATATGATCTTTCTAATTTTAATGCCAAATTAGAGTTTTTACCCCAATTTCACAGATCACTGAACATAGGAAATGAAAGTGCGAAGTGTGAGTGAGGCATTCGTGTAGTATAAATACATTCTTGTTTATATTAATTTTGTTTTTATTTAGGATACAGAGACAGAAGTTGCTCACATGGAACTGTATGAACAGAAACAGGATGCAGCTGAGAGTGGTCAGAGACGATTAAGATTATTGGAAGAAGAGGGATATGTTGCTCATGAGCATGGGAAATCTCTCACACAAGACGCCTTATATAATCTAAATAACAATAGTAAGTATGCATATGAATGTTATAATCAACTTATATAACTCTCTCTATATATATATATATTACTAACTTTTGCTCTCCCATTTGCATCCAAAGTGTTGACTAGGATATCAAATATGTTCACCTGGACTTCTCCCATCCAATACCTAAACCCATATTAAAGAGGGACATCCTTTGGCTGTGCTGGATGTACACATTCAAAACCACGTCTGATTGGGTTGAACACATGAGATCAGATTCCTTGTGTAGGCTAGATGCCACACTTTCTTCACAATTTAGTTTCCTTGTGTCAGCAAAGTGCCTTACCGTCTTCACAAATAAGAGTCCTTGCCACAATTGTTTTGAGAGGTCTGTCGATGGCTAGTTGCACAACAAAATTTTTGAACCTTTCCCAACATAATCTCTTTTCCAGTGGTAGTTTATATTTTCCATCCTTTATCATTAACAACTTCTTTGCAGAAACAACTTTTTGGACTAAAATTTGTTCTTTTCCTGAAGATGGTTGAAATATTTGCCACTGAAAATTAGGCCAACAATAATCAATATTTTTTATTTGATTTTCAAGAATGAGGGCATTGACTTAAAAGTTCTTTGATAGTTTTCTGCCTGTTTGAATCAGGAACTTAACATTTCCAAGAAAAAAATTTGTCCAAACAGATTTTTCATAGAAAATTCCCAATTCATACAAGAACAAGTCCTATCAAAGACACACAAGCCATTGTTTGTATCTTTTTTATTCAAATTAAAGTCCTGAGATAAACAATAACTGGGGATTTATATATATGTAAACAAATTCTAATGTTAAATCTTCCACAGAAAACAGGGTTAATTAAAACAACTAATATATTACAGGTACTAGGCTAGGAAATACCACATTAAACAGTACAAAACAATTAATATATTATAGGTACTAGGCTAGGAAATACCACATTAAACAGTACAAAACAATTAATATATTACAGGTACTAGGCTAGGAAATACCACATTAAACAGTACAAAACAATTAATATATTACAGGTACTAGGCTAGGAAATACCACATTAAACAGTACAAAACAATTAATATATTACATGTACTAGGCTAGGAAATACCACATTAAACAGTACAAAACAGTTAATATATTACAGGTACTAGGCTAGGAAATACCACATTAAACAGTACAAAACAATTAATATATTACAGGTTCTAGGCTAGGAAATACCACATTAAACAGTACAAAACAATTAATATATTACAGGTACTAGACCAGGAAAAACCACATTAAACAGTACAAAACAATTAATATATTACAGGTACTAGGCTAGGAAATACCACATTAAACAGTACAAAACAATTAATATATTACAGGTACTAGGCTAGGAAATACCACATTAAACAGTACAAAACAATTAATATATTACAGGTACTAGGCTAGGAAATACCACATTAAACAGTACAAAACAATTAATACATTACAGGTTCTAGGCTAGGAAATACCACATTAAACAGTACAAAACAGTCGGATATGTATCAGACTTTACAGACTACAACTAATTCTTCTGGAGGTAGGTTAATCTAAGTTAAGGCAGTGGAGATACTTTTTTCATTTATGATTTTTAAGGTCAAGATCAATTCTCTATTAAATAGACTGAAGTTTCAGGAAATTTTGGTCAGTTTATACTTATTCACATTTTTCTGAACTTATTCAATTGAAATCCTTTTGAAGTGGGCAGTATCTTTTGATTTTATTATCATTAGGTCAAAGTTTAGGGTCATACTCACTGTAAGAAGACTAAAACATTAAATGTTTTGATGCCAGGACAGCTAGGTTAATTTATAAGACAGATTTGGCTTCAACTAATTTAAATGACAAAAAAAGTGTACCTAGGTAATGGAAAATCAATGAACCAAAAATAACTGTAATGCTTTTGTACCCATATTCAAATTTTTAGCTTTTCTTTTAAGTGATATTCTTTACGAACATTTTGTTATGATTGTTTTAGAATCAGTGATTATTTAATGTTTTACATCTAACTATCATTAGGAAAACTTGGAAAACTTGAACTGACTTTTTAAAGTAAATAACAAAGGAAATATTATTGTCTATTTAACTTCATAGACACAGGAATGAAACTAAAGATAGTAAATATAGTTGGTTTTGCTTAACTTTTGGCTTCAATGTGTTGAAACAAGACCAGGTTTGTCAAGCAGAATTGCAACTTGACTCAATTTGCAGGACGTGTGACCTTTAAAATAATCAAACCAAATATCAGATCAGTTTAGATCTATAGTTTGTTTAAAAGTTACATATTGGGATTTCCTGCTGGAACCACCTTCATGTATGACTTTTGGTAACACTTTAAATTGTTTTTCATTATTTTTCAGTTTCTTTAGAAAGAAGTGGTCGTGCTTTTGATGAGAAGGAAATAGCTCTGTTAAATGAAGTCAGGAATTTAAGACAAAGACTTGCTTTAGAGAATAGATCAAAGAGGCCACCAGCTGTACCTTGTGAATAAACAAAAACCTTTTGGTTATGAACTTAGTATCCGTCCAATGAACAAATCTTTGTTAAGCTAGATTATATTCTTGCATTTATAAACATTACTGCCATGATATTTTATGATAAATTTATGCCAAATGAGGGTTTGGACTAAAATTGCTTCCTTCACTTAACACAAAATGACACATATTCTTGTTTAAACAAATTCAATATTTTATGAAATTATATAATTCTATGTCACATTCCATATTTTATGAAATTATATAATGACAAAATAATGCCAAAACAAAATTGCTCTCAAGTGTCTTTTCTTCTTTGACCTTTGGTGGGTAGCTGTCTCATTGAATAAACAGCTTTATATCTTTGAAGGAAGACTTTCCTGATCTATGTAACATTGTATATAAGAATGGCTAGAATTCAACTGTAAGTTGCAGCTGGTATATCATTGTAAATTGTCATTGTTTGTATTAAGTTGTATATAGTATATATTTATTGTATTAAAAACAAAAAACAAACAAACTTTTTTTTTACTCATTTGAAGTTGAGACTTTTATGACTGAGACTTTTTTTTATTCAACTGAAGTGGAGACTTTTCCACTGATGAGAAGAGATACCAGTTTGAGTTTGAAACAAAAGATAATGAATATATAAATGACTATTTCTTGACCGATGATCCTTCATTAGCAATGTATCTACTTTTCTTTTATGTCCATGTATGTTATTAGTTTGAATTTAATTTAGATAGCTTTAAAAGCAATTTAAAATGATGTGAAGGGTTTTGAACATTCAAAAGAAATTGAACAATTTGAAAAATTTATGTTTTTCTCATATTTTTGGCTTGCTTGACGGAAAAAAAGCAAGATAGTATGCTGTTTTCGGTGATGGTGGCGATGGTGGCGGAGGAGGCAGAAGCAGCGTCAACAATGTATTAATTTGTGATTAGGTCTAGTTTGTGGTGAACCACAAGTGGTAGGTAACTTATGTAACATGTTAAGTTTTGCTATTTTAATTTCAACATTTGTATAATCAAAATTACAAAAAAGTGAGACATCATTATTTATGATGGTTATGATACTAAACCCTTACAGCAAGGGCTGTGTGGTTGATTTTCATATGATGAAGACATAATCTTGTTGAATTAAAATCATGGCATGTCAGTATCTGCTAGTAGTACTTTGTTATTTATGTATCATTGCATTTTAATAAGTTCATTCCGTTAACTTTTCTGACTTCTAACTTCAGACTCGGCTTCTTTGTACTGAGTTTTCATCTGTGTATTGTTGTGTGTTTATTTACTGAGTTTTCCTCTGTGTATTGCTGTGTGTTTATTTACTGAGTTTTTCTCTGTGTATTGCTGTGTGTTTATCTACTGTACATTGGCTAGAGGTATGGGGGTGGGCTGAGATCTCACAAAATATGTTTGACCCTGCTGTATATTTGTGCCAGTCCAAAGTTGGAAGCATTGTTAGTCTGTATGTTATTTAGATTTTAGGTCATTTATGTGTTTCGGAGGATAGTGTGACGTCTATTTTCACTGAAAAAGTACACATGACGCCTTACTCCTGGAATAGGATTTTCTAACTGTGTTTGGCCTTGGGCTATTTTCTGCTGATTGTTGTCTCTTTGAGACATTCCCTTATTTCCATTTTTAATTTAAGAAGGGTTTTAGAGGATTCAATAAAAGAAATTCCACATTGAGTTTTTTTTAATGAAACAAACTTGAGGTTCAAAGACCATACTTATTTTGTTGTGAGTGTTAGTAATTTAAAGAAAAACTTTCTTTTGACCGTTATAGTTTAATTTTTCTGCACCTCATAGCAAAAATTCCTACTTAAACTGAACTGACAATGTGGTACATGCAATATATTTTACCCTTTCAAGAAATGCTAAAAAGCTTTTGATGGTAGTGCAGAGAGAAGAAAGCATTCTAACAATATTACATAGTTCCATGGCTTTTATCTTGAATTGGTTGATCATTACAAATGTTCTTTGTGTCTAAACATACCTTAGACATGTTTACTTTTTCATATTTAATCCTATATTTTATAGGGTCATTTTAAGATATCTGACGCTCTTGAAGGTTTTTCTGATGTACCCAAGAGTTACACTAGCTATTTAATCTATATGAAAAAAGAAAGATTTGTGGTATATGTCAATTGAGACAGTTGCACATGGACAACCAGAGGTTTTAAGGAGCCTGAATTCTTCACATGGAAACAGCATAATTTGCCATTGTCGCCACTAGGTTTGCCATCCAATCGGCAGAAAATGAGGAAGTTTTGTAGAATCTCCTGATCATCATGTATACAGCGTTTGAAAAGATTTGGCATTGTAATTGCAGAGAAGAAATTTGAAAATTAAACCAATCAGTTTCCTTTGGCATCCTTGCTTTGAATCCGATTAGAATGAAATTAGAAATCCGGTTTCGGAGGGATGATACGAAATAAGATTGTTATGCCCCACCTACGATAGAAGAGGGACATTTTGTTTTCTGGTTTGTTCGTCCTTTCGTCCATTCGTCCGTACGTACGTACGTCTGTCCTGCTCCTGGTTAAAGTTTTTTGTCAAGTTATATTTTGATGAAGTTCAAGTCCAATCTACTTGAAACTTAGTACACATGTTCCCTATGATATGATCTTTCTAATTTAGAGTTTGGACATCAATTTCACTGTCCACTGAACATAGAAAATAATAGTGCAAGTGGGGCATCCGTGTACTATGTATGGATACATTCTTGTTCTGTAGGTTTTGATAGAAAACCATGCGCCACTGTAACCACCATGCATATCACTTATCAGCACAAAATGAGGAATATTGTATAGGGTATTGCAATCATCTATTCTGTTAAGTTTGAAGCGATTTCACCTTGTTTTGCTTTCGAGGATAGAGCATTTTTATTTGACTTATCAGAGCTAACAATTGCCTCCGGTGGTCATGTTGTTCGTCTGATATAGGAATAGTCATAGACACCATCCTGCATTCCTGCATTCCTGCATTCATGTATTCCTGCAAGATTTGTTTCAATTTGGCTCATATGTTTCTTCCATAATATCATCAACCTACGTTTGTACTTTGCAAGCTGATATCCAGTTGAAACCAACGAAATGGAAGTGTTTATAAGAGAAGGTACAAATGGCCAAGTCGGTTATTTTGGATTATTTACATCTGTTTCTCTTGAGGATTTTTTAATCTTTCCCATGTATGTAATTGTTTATACTGAAATCTAATGAAGGAACCAAGAGATATTTGTGAACTTTAGAATTAAAAAAACATTTTCACACTACAATCGATTATTCTATGTTCAAATAATTTTGCATAAGCATCAATTCGAAAGAAACAAAATTTCACAGACAGACCTTTAAAAGGATTAACCGGCACCAGTATCTACCCCCGTCAATAGCAGTTTTGAATAAAATAAATTTGAAAATGGATAGTAATGTTATCATCGGAAAGAAAACAACTCAGGCTAACTTTTTTACGTTCAGACGAAATCGAGTAAACTATTTTGTCCTGTTTTTAGTATATATAGAAATTCGTCTCTTGCAACCAATCAGACGATAATTTTATGTTGACAAAAAGGACAAAAGTAAATTTAATTGACAGTATCAATGGCTTCCATTTCATGATTGAAAAACAAAGTTGTTTGATGGTTTAGCACAAACCAGTCTTTAGATTTTCTCTTTGGGGTTGTTTCACATTATATAGCTTACTATGTGGTATGTGTTTTGTTCCTAGTTGAAGGGTCAAAAGTGTTCTATCCGCATCATTTGATTTCTGGTGGATAAATATCTCATGAACATTATTTGAACACTAGTTAAGGAGTAGGTCTATCATGTAGCAAACAGGTATGAAACACCTTTATGTATAGTTCTCAAATCCATATAAAACTGCAAATACATCATGTTACTCGAAGTTTTTCATTTTTTTTAAATTTCATATTTGTACTGTCCAAAGCGCTTTTCTTTATCATCTTTCATCAGGAATGCTCAATGCCAAATATTGGAAAGCCAAGGATTTATAAGAGCCGAAACAGTTGAATAGTTATACGACACAAAGGGACATAAAAAAAATTGCCAAATCCACCTAAGGTCAACTTTGCCTTAGTTCGTAATTTACACTCAGAATGTGAATATATATGTTCAAACTCTTTTAGGTCATTTTTAGTAGCAATAAACAAAAAAACTATGTTAATTGGACATGCTTTGAAACTATATATGCCCTTGAATTTTTACTAGATAACATTTTTGTTCGCTTTGGGGATTCCGTATATCGTCAGATTATCGGAATTCCAATGGGGACTAACTGTGCACCACTTATTGCGGACCTGTTTTTGTATTGTTATGAGTTACAATTTATGACAAAAATAAGCAAAGACCCATCGAAACAACATCTGATAAACAAATTTAATAATACTTTTAGATATTTGGATGATATTTTGGCTCTCAATAATGACGACTTCAGTATGTATATTAATGAAATTTATCCTGTTGAACTTACTTTAAATAAAGCTAATACTAACAATGACCACTGCCCTTTTCTCGATCTTGATATCTATATCACTAATGGAAAGCTGAATACTAAAATTTATGATAAAAGGGATGATTTTTCATTTCCTATCGTTAATTATCCGTTTTTAGATGGTGACGTTCCCTTGTCACTATCTTACGGTGTTTATATATCTCAACTTGTACGATTCGCTCGTGTATGTAACAATGTTTAAGATTTTAA
The DNA here is from genome assembly GCA_019925275.1 of Mytilus edulis. Taxonomy (NCBI): domain Eukaryota; kingdom Metazoa; phylum Mollusca; class Bivalvia; order Mytilida; family Mytilidae; genus Mytilus; species Mytilus edulis. The sequence goes on along the minus strand of CM034352.1, from coordinate 74,584,214 downwards.
CGAGAGAAATTTATGTATTACTGAAAAATTATTACACCAGGGTTTTCGATATCACAAACTAGTCAAAACATTTACTAAATTTTATCATCGGTATAAAGACATCATTCGTAAATATAGCTCAACATGCAGACTTCTAATACGTTCAGGTATTTCACATCCAATTTTTTATGGAAATATTCTTTATAAAGCACAAAGGTGTCAGTATTCACCTCAGAAACTTACAAACCTTTGAATAGACTTATTAAGAAGGGATATAATTACGATACTGTTGTCAAGTCATTAAAGATTGCATATTTTGGCGTTTAAAGGGAAACTTCGCAAAAAAATCAAAAATTGATATTATGTTCATTCTGTATAAAAATGCTCAAATTCATAGATATTAAAGTTTTATTCCACTAGATAAGCGATCACCATCGATTTTAAATTTAGAGTATCAATTCTCTGCGATCCGCCATTTTGTCTTCTTTCCCGATTAATAAAAACGATATGTCTATAAACCACAAAGAAACAAAACTACAGTAACCGATGTAGTCGTAATTGCGTGTCGATATCTTGTCAATCGTACGGTTGTTTTATCCGACTAACTAACTTGATACGAAAAATATTCTTACTTTTTTTAAATTACCATGGTCTGTTGTTTTTAAACTGTTGATATTGGAATTAGGTGAAAAGTCAAAGTTGAAATCATAAATAAGTGTTCCGTGAAAATTGTTTTCGAAAATCTAATTTGTTCATAATTCTTTAAAGTAATAAACAAATATATTTTGATCTTCCCTCATCTGATCACCAGCATGGCTAAAGGTATTACTTCCAAAGGTATTGTGAGGGGTGTGAGGTGACACGTCCAGGTATTCAAGCGATTTCCTGTCGGGCTTGCAAGTTCATGCATCGTTTCACTTCTGCAGGACTGGTATTGATCAGTGTACACGGCTGATAACTTATAGGGAAAACGGTAGTATTTAATTTTCCCAGCATTAGGTTGGCCTTTTGTGTACCCAAGGCAGGTGAAGGAAGTCAAATTAGGAGCGCTGTGATTGGATGTAAGGGTACAATATATTTTTTATTTATCTATGAATAGCTGCAGTGTGTATATTTACAACATAAATTTTGAAACCTATTGAAATATTTTCTAGAGAATTATTTGAAAAGACTTGCAAAATTTCATAAATTTGGTGCAAAATGACGGTGGGCATGGATAACATAAACAAGCTCCGTTGGAAGTTGGTCATGATACTATTTGGCTTTAATTTTTAAAACACAATAATAAAGTACTAACACAACATATAACTGTTTTATCCAAGTTTTTATCTTAAAAAGTTGTAAATTTAGAAAATGTTAATATTGTCGCCTATGGCAGAATAAATAGTGCCGTTTTCCCTATAACTTATAACTTTCCATTTTGAACTATCAGATGAATAATATACAACTCTGTCTTACTTGTCATTACTAAACTCAAACGCTTGTTTATAAATAACATTTCTGGTGTAAAGAATATAATTCATAAACATATAAATAATACCCAAAAAATAAGATTTGATGAAATTAAAATCTATTTAAATATTTTTTCCAAGGGTGAATTTGGGAAAATGTAATATATAGTCATTGTCAATAGTGAAGGACAGATTGGAACAGACCAGAAATATTGATTTAAAAAAATGTACGCACTTGCCGACGATTCGTTTATACGACTGGATAGAAAGTTACGGAACTATAGCGCAATTTAAAATATATACATGTATACATTGAACATAAGAAAAAAACATATATTTTGAATAAATAGGGGTAAAAGTGTTGTAAATAGACTAGTCCACGTATGCCAACAGTATGTAATCATCGAATGTCGATAGACTATTGTATACCAGAAGAAGAAGAGAACCAATTTGATTTAAATACAGGTCGATGTATAACTTTCGCTTTGGTTCATTGAAGCTGTGGACCTAGTAAAATCACAGATTTATATTTCAATAAGATTGTTCTCGAACAAAGGAAGTAATTCGTCATCACAATTGTTATATATGCCACTGGACGAACACTAGTTATCCCCAGGGAATGTGAATATTTTGCTGGGAAACTTTTGAGTATCAAAGTTTCAAATTACTAGTAATTTCGGGATTTATTTTCTTTCTTGGTATTCAATAACAGAATAAAGAATAAATTACTTATTCGCTAAATAGGGGTATTCTTGTCAGATAAAAGACTTTTAGTTATATTTAAAAAATAGGGAAATATGACATTAAATTGGTTCTGTCTTTTTTTAAACATCGTTAAAAAGATGTGTGTCTAAGGTGAACGCCACAAGAACCCTGTATTAATACTAGTACGAGAGTATAGCATGTAAACATTCCTTCTCAATAATATGGTTGTATTGGAAATCTTTTCATACAGATTGACAACTCATTGTCCGATATGCATGTAATATTTGCCACATGACGCCCATAGTTCTTTCTACCATCATCATCTTATTCTGTGATATTGCTGTAAACATCGATGGTTCACACCCAAACAAAATGGGAGTAATGGACCTTCAGAGCTTCTCCGTGTTATACACTTGTGAAATATATAGACGAAATTTCTGTATTGAAATGAATCTACATCTCACAAACAGGATTTTCAAATAACGATTGTGAGTAATCACCTTACAAACCAATATAAACGTATGGCAAGATATAACCATGAAGGAATTTAGTTTTTGTCAGACGCAAGAACTCATCACTATATATATCATAAACGTATACGTATATATATGCATACAGTTTCAAATATTAAGAACAAGCGGTCGATGTCGATAGTCTGTTTTCTAACTGTTCAGAGTTAGACATGTCACTTGTTCATTCTTGGAAGCCTTCATATTCCCCGTCTAACGATGGGAACTCTTTCTGATTGTGTTGACTATAAATGCTTGTATGGTAATTCTGTCGTTTATCTGTACAAGCGGTTGCATTTCCTCTCCTTTCCCAACAAACAAACGAACGAAACGCCACTAGTCTGATTTCTCTGGAGCTCATCCTCAATGGCTCTTATACGTCAGGAAACTTACATGTATACTAATAATGATTGTTTCAAGAACAACGATGTATGGACGAACTATTATAAATTCGTCAATATCAGTTATGCATGACTAAAATATAACTTTTATTACAACTACTGTATTACTTATTTGGATTAATGACGGCTATCATGTTCAACATTGCACAAATATTATCATAGAATTTTAAAAAAATCCTCAAAAATCCTCAAAAGAAATAATGCCTTAGCTTAGATAATTGATATTCTTTTCACAAAAAGTTCGTGTAAATGATTGTCAAATGAATTTAATTATGTAAGAAAAAAATGTTAAAAAGAAACTAAAAAAAAATCATGCATGTTGTATGTTGTATTTTTTTGTCAATTAAAAACTTTAAAATTGCAATAGTTTTATTAGCATTTAAACACAGCCAGATTTGAATACAAGTTAAGAAATTCCGGTAAAGTCAATGATATCAAACAGATGTACAATGGTATATCAAATTAGGTAATATTGCATTTAGTTTTTATAAAAGATTAAAACTACTATTTTTTGCTTCATATTTGAATCTTTACGCCAATTGCCGCTAAGAAAGTAATCAAAAATTGTTTCCTTTTATTTTTATACACTTTCGGAATTACGAATCTGAATTTTATTTTCAATTAATTTACACAATTTAATTATTGTATCTTTATTCTCATCGTGTATTAAATCTTAGTGTATTAACATCGTGACAGCATACTCTTTCTAATCCTTTCTGTTTATCCTTTCCAAATAACAACATTTATACCTGTGTACGCTTGAACTCACACCTGCGGCTAAATAGCTACAAGGTAAACGAATTGACCTCAAGCCGAGAAATATACAGGGACCTTTACAAAATAATATACACACTCTGCTCACACATTAGTTGCATTGAAATGATTATCAAAACAATAACGGTAAATAGAACTGAAATATTTTCAGTTCAATATCAGTAAAAATGTTCAATAAATATTTTATGAAAAAAATCTCAACAATAATTAATTAAATTTATTCAAAAACTTTTACTAGAGATAATTTTATAGGAGTTTAATTCAATCAATACAAAATGGTATATGCATATTCATTTTCGTTCATTCTTATATTGTGGTTAATAACTTCGACCATTCGTCAGCTGTGCGCTTTTAATTACGTATATTGTCGATAAGCTATAAGAGTTAAACAGATTTTATTTTTTCCCAGAATTCAATAAATCGGGCTAATACGTCACGACCCACTCGAGAATTCAACCAAAAAAGTTACAAATACTTGATTTTCTCCGTTATTAGAAGGAATATAAATTTAAAACTTTGCAAATGTGTTTTTTATGTTAAGATGAACATAATTAGATGATAAGTAAAAAATCGCGGAATTTCCCTGAGTCACTGATAAGGTCTTTGCATCGGAACTAAACACATTTATTCTAAAAACAGTTGTTGGCATGACACGGGTTATGTTCTTCTCATATATGTTATGATGGTATGATACTAAACCCCTAACGGGAAGGATTGTGCCAGATGTTCATATGATGAAATCATAATCTTTCAGTCAGTTTAATTGAAGTCTGGAGCTGGCATGTCAGTTAACTGCTAGTAGTCTGTTGTTATTTATGTATTATTGTCATTTTGTTTATTTTCTTTGGTTACATCTTCTGACATCAGACTCGGACTTCTCTTGAACTGAATTTTAATGTGCGTATTGTTATGCGTTTACTTTTCTACATTGGTTAGAGGTATAGGGGGAGGGTTGAGATCTCACAAACATGTTTAACCCCGCCGCATTTTTGCGCCTGTCCCAAGTCAGGAGCCTCAAGCCTTTGTTAGTCTTGTATTATTTTAATTTTAGTTTCTTGTGTACAATTTGGAAATTAGTATGGCGTTCATTATCACGGGACTAGTATATATTTGTTTAGGGGCCAGCTGAGGGACGCCTCCGGGTGCGGGGGTTTCTCGCTACATTGAAGACCTGTTGGTGACCCTCTGCTGTTGTTTTTTATTTGGTCGGGTTGTTGTCTCTTTGACACATTCCCCATTTCCATTCTCAATTTTATACTATATATTTGGTTTACCGTTTGATTCAGAAGTACACCGACATAGCTAAAAAATACAATTAATTATCTATTTACTACTACAGTTTGATATTAATTAGTATTGTAATTTTCACTGTTTATAATAAACGTTAGAGAAGTCATATAAATCTAATCTTGAACTTCATCTAAATTCTTTCTTACTTTTGGGAACTCATTTTAAAAATTCAAATGTGACGTCATTTTGAGCGTAACACTGGTTATGGCTAACAAGGCTATGAATTTTTGTAATTTGTCCGATTTTGTTCTGTAGCTAGTCACCGTTTTAGTTTAATCATGTATATCAATTATATAGTCATTTTATAAAATTTACTGTTTGCAAAAGTATGTATTATTCTAAATAATAAGGATGTTCTTGTCCCAGGTGGATAAACGTGGCCGTATTGATCATAACTTTTAGGAACTTTTGGTCCTCAGTACTTATAGCTTTGTACTTGTTTTTGGCTTTCAAACTATGTTTTCATCTAGGCGTCGCTGGTAGTCTTGTGTGGATGTGGCGCGCGTCTGGCGTATTAAATTTTTAACCAGGCGCCTGTTGTTGGCTATTAATCGTTTGTTTCTCTGTCTATATTTTCTCCCATTTATTTGTATTGTAGTCCTGTCATGTTAATGTTATAATTAATATTGCCATTTTAGCCAACCCACCTTTTTTTATTATCTTAAAATGCTCTATACCAAGACAGGGAAATAGCCATTGTTATATTATAGTTTGTGGGTGTGTGTGTTACATTTTAATGTTGTGTTTCTGTTGTGTTGTAGTTCTATTATATTTGATGCGTTTCCCTCAGTTTTAGTTTGTAACTCGGATTTGTTTTTTCTCTATAGATTTATGAACTTCGAACAGCGGTATACTACTGTTGCCTTTATCTAAATAATTTCAAAATTATAAACAGACAATATTATAAGGGTTAAGAGTTCCGCAATCTCAATAACTATTTTATTTTTCATGGTTTAACATGATTTTTCTATTGAAACATGATAAAAAATGATAAAAAAAATAATATAAAAATACATGTTATAAATCATCCGGAACGAATCGTTAATAAACTCAGCATAAATACCAGGATTGAAATTTTGCATTTGCGTTTCGTCTTCAAAAAACTCATCAGTGAGGCTTGAATAAAAAAACTATGTATTGAGGACCAAAATTTCCTAAAAGTTTTGCCAAATACAACTGAGGTAATCTTATCCTAAGGTAGAAAAGCTTTAGTATTTCAAAAAATATTTTGTGTAAACAGTTAATTTATATTATGACAATATCATCTCAACACATAAGTACTGATTACTGATTACTTGGCTGGTGATCCCTCGGGGAGTAAAATATCCACCAGCAGTGACCAAGTGGTTCTAAATAAACTCTTTATTTAATTTTTGTTTTTTGTGTATAATTCGGAGTTTAGTATGACGTCCATTATCACTGTACTAGTATACATATTTTTTAAAGGGGCCAGCTGAAAGAAGCCTCCGGGTGTGGGAGTTTCTCGCTACATTGAAGACCCATTGGTGGACTTCGGCTGTTGTCTGCTCTATGGTCGGGTTGTTGTCGCTTTGACACATTCTCCATTTCCTTTCTCAATTTTATTCAGTATATATACTAGGATTGAAATTGTGAATATGCACCAAACGTTACGTCTTCAACTACATTCTTGTTAACCGAACTAGTATATAGATCTGTAAAAAAACGTGTTACCTTACTTTTTAAATATACGTTGTAAAGATTGAGTTTTGGCCTGTTAGTTTGCAAATCAATGTTGTTTAAATATAAATGTAACATATGCAAAGTTAAGTAAATGTAATGCTAATGCTGATTAGAATAACAAGTTATACATTTTCTATACGTTTCTATTTGTTTATTAAACTTCGTCATAACAGTTATAAATGATTTGTTGTATTAGATTTCCCTTTCAAAATCAATTAACACTATCTAACGTACACGTATATATGTAGTACTCTGTCCATCATCGATTGGTTATCCGTCGGACTAGTCTACTCTTTAAGGAAGGTAGTTTACCTTAGAATCGAAAAATGACTTCACGGTTCAGCTAGCAAGCAAGCTAACCAAAGATATTACCTTTGCATACACACTCATTGAAATCGGCTGTAATAAGTCGATGGGTCAGTAATTATTATCTTTCGATTAGATTTTTGTATAAATCTGATTTATCTTTTAAAATCGATGTCTGAGTGTCTTTATTCTAAAAGGGTATTAGCTGCATATAAGGATATGTTTATATTCCTCTTTTTATCTCATGTGTTCCATGGAAAAGGTTAAAGATAATGGGGGAAATTTCAATTTCAGTTTGATTTCATGCTTTATTCCTCTCAGTTTACATGCATACGCACTATCTGTAGCCACCTCTAAAGAAATTGTTTTTTAAGCAATCACACTATCTCTAATTTTCTTTATGACATCTTTATTTATTAAATCACGATCTCTAATTTTCAAAATGTCCAATGCATAAGCACATTTGCAATCCGACACCTTACATGACTCTTCTGTTGATTTTGAACATTTGTGCATTCCCAAACGAACGGCTGGAAAATAGTGATACTATTCTTCCGGCTAGCCAGAACAATAGAAACTCCGTAAAATAAAATGTTGAATGGGCAGGTTGACATTGGTCTCGTGTATCATACAAACCATAAAGGATCTACCTAATGAGATGAAACAGTATCCATTGAAGAACATAAATGGTCCTACCCTTATTTCAGCCTTAAATTTGTACATAGTTGACTTCAGGTGTCAATAAAGAAAATAGTGAATGTACCCCTAGGGATACTGATACAACTAATCAAGTTACACAGAGAGGGAACTCGAATTCTACTATTAAACTAAGGAGTAACCGCCATTTTGGATTGCTTGGAACAACAAATGTTTGACTACTACAATATTATCAAAAATAAAACAACACCTACCTATTGTAAAGGGATTTTATCCAAACTTGAAACGTAGAAGTAACGTTATAACCTTCAGTTTTTAAGTTTTCATTTGTATAACGTCACGTTTAGATCTATGAGTTTGACTGTCACTCCGGTATCTATTCGTCCCTCTTTTAAACCTGACGTATTTGCGCCAAATTAATTCATGAAGTTTAAAGAATTTTATTATATTTCAAATTTAACATTGAAATGATTCTAATTTATTAAATTATGTCAAAGATTTTCATATTATAAGTCTACATAACGACATTACTTATTTTATATATATGAACAATACATTTACAGCTGGTCATTTTGTTCCTTGATCATCTTATTTTTCGTCTTTCATCATGTTTAGGAGCATGCAGTTTGCTTGTTTGGTAAAATACTCCAAATTTGAACATGGTTTAACAATAAGACAAATCATATCTATTTTTCTCATGCAGGGATTTTCCCTGCCTTATCAAAAATATTTGTAAGCACATTTGCAATCCGACACCTTACATGACTCTTCTGTTGATTTTGAACATTTGTGCATTCCCAAACGAACGGCTGGAAAATAGTGATACTATTCTTCCGGCTAGCCAGAACAATAGAAACTCCGTAAAATAAAATGTTGAATGGGCAGGTTGACATTGGTCTCGTGTATCATACAAACCATAAAGGATTTTCCCTGCCTTATCAAAAATATTTGTAAACTATTTATTGGGTACAGATTGGAATAAATGGAATACACACGACTGCTGTACATGACTTTAATAGTCAAAACGGATGTCTTTATATCTGCATACAAAAAAAATAAAAACAGGGGCCATCAGAAAATTCTTTTTATGGCAAACAGAACGTTATCCTAAGATTCAAAATATTACAGTTTGAAGCACTGAAAGAAAATAAGTGTTTCTTTCAAAATTAGAGACTTGTAAATGTAATACACAAGTATGACGAATCTAATTGGTTGTGATCAATTCCAAAGTGTTACAAGACAAAATGATACTTTGAAAAAAGATGCTGTGAAAGATGACTTTTAATTAAAATCTTCTTTGATATTTTTGCGATTTACAGAGATGACATGATGAATATATAACGCCCATTTCCGTAAAAACCAGTTCGGTGACATATCGATTCTATAAGCTCACAAGCGTTAGCCTTTCAAAAGGGCTAGTCGACTTTTAGCTGATGAAAATGGAAAGTGCTCTCGCTTTGTAGATTAATTCATTTACTAGAATAGCCACGTGCATCAATCAACAAATTTTACCACACACGTGAGGTCACACGTTATGTAGTAGTATGAATCGTTTAACGTTGTTGTTCACGAAACTCCAGAAGATTCGATTATTTATAGATAAAAGTTACCTGTGTACCAATATCATGAATATGCATGATAAATGACCAGGCAAAATCTAATTGCTAATTAGAGAGGACAAATCCGATACTCTACGGGATTGAAGGACATTTACTAGGTTTGGATTGTCCTAACCAATCAATAAACTTTGATTATTCACGTCTCGTAATATCTTCCAATCAGGTAGCAAGAAAAATTCACGCCCTAACTGTCCATCGTTCAATTCTTAATCTCGACTCCTAGGAGTCGATAATTATAATGAAAATAGTTAAATCCTTAAGTTATCAGCTTTTACAAAAACGTTGGACCCCGGAAACGGGATACTTTTTGGCTTTTTGTTGCCATGGCAATAGTTTTATTTTACCCCCCTCCCCCTAAAAAAACCAACCTGGTTACTTATACATGTTTTATTCAGTTTTAATTTTTTATTGTCACTTGCATAGGTTTTTTTTTTAAGAAGAGTTCAAATAAAATGTGTCCTAAAAAACGTCAAAACCGCAGTTTTACGCTTTTACACAGGCGATATAAATATTTTTTTCAGGGGAACTCCTCCCTGAACGAAATAATATATCATATTGGTATAATATCAGTAAGAAAAACAATCCAGTTATCATGCAAATCTTTCTTTATCTCATCTACTTACCTCAAGACATTTCCCAAATAAAAAAAACCACCAATTTTAGTTTTATTAACATTCACATGTTTTTTGTTTGTTGTCCTTTTGTATTTTACCTTTTGGATATATAATATTTTGTTTCGACCACTTATGACAAAAATGCGTATTTTTCATGTAAATTGAATAAAATTTTATTTACAGTAAATATAAAACAATACTGTAGATTTTAGTACAGCAATTAGTGAAAATATAGAAACATTGTTAAACAATTGTTTTATTAATATCTCCAATCGACTTCAATCTCTGCATACGTATGATGGTATTCCACATATTTTTCTTTTGTCATCTGTCCTCAATAGTGATAGAAATATGTGGTTTATGCCCCATATCCACTGCCTTCATAATATTCACCATGCCCGCCATAGTCTTTACCATTGTAATCGTGTCTTTTTGTATACTTACGGACGTTGCCTTTACCATTGTTATCGTGCCTTTTTGTATTTTTACGGACGTTGCCTTTACGATTGTAATCGTGCCTTTTTGTATTTTTACGGACGTTGCCTTTACGATTGTTATCGTGCCTTTTTGTATTTTTACGGACGTTGTCTTTACGTTTTCTGCCGACGCCACCTGTCCGTTGTCCGTGACCGCTGGCACACTTTACTGAAGATTAGATAAAAACGATATGATAAAGATAGTTTGATATTTCAACGGACAAAACAAATTATTCGAAATTAACTATGTAAAGCCAATTTTTTGAAATAATGATACACATAATATAATTTAAATACTATTTGAGTTCAAAAAGGCAAAAAAAAGTATTAAAACTCATATAGATACCAGGATTAAAAATGTGTACGCCAGGCGCGTTTCGTCACCAAAAGATTCATCAGTGACTGTCGAATCAAAACTTGCCATATAAAGTAGGAAGTTGAAGAGTATGCGAGATTTAATTATTTGTAATGTTACATCTTTTTCTTTTTATGTACTCTTGTAGTTGTATCAGTAAATTAGAAGCTTCTGCATAATGCAATTCAGCTAAGTATCTCATTCATCTGTTCCCATGTTGAGACAATCCTTTTATGGACTTTGCAGTTTGTTTTTTCCATACTCCCTCTAACAACAATAAAGGGTAGTATTGCATTATGCAACGATGCGCTATTATTGCTATACCGTAAGGAAAATGGAGTTTTTGTATCTTTGATATCGGTTAAATAATGAAATATATCTAGAAAAATTATGTTAATATGTTGTTTTTTTACTGAGGAAAAAGATATTCTCCAAATATATCAGGCTTATAATTTATTACACCAGGCGCGAGGTATTTACTTTCTTGATTGACCTGGTGCCCTGATTATGTTACGTTATACTTTGATGAGTTTTTTGATAATTTATCACGTTTACTTATAATAAAGAAAACGGCCTACTGGTAAATTGACTTTTCGTTACTTGAAGAAAAAACGATTTTTAAGGATTTTTTTTTTACTTTATAATTAGTTAAACGTTATTATTTAAAACCTCATTAAAATACCCGGATTATGATTTATGATTTATTATGACAAACATGTTTGTTATGTTATGCTTCAGCGTAAAGGAAAGTGCTCCTATTTAATTTTGTTACTAAAATATCTGTTCAATGATGCAATAGTTCAAGGGACATTTTGGTATTTTTACTTTTGTAGTTCCCAGAAAAAAATCATCAAAGATATCAAGATTATATTTTCCTAGACCATACGCGCGATATGAGATTTTCATCTGATTGACGGACATGGTCTGATGGTAATTGTTTCAAATAGCAATATGTTTTTTGTTTCTAATTTAATTTTTTTTTAATAGCAATAAGTATTAAACTTTTACATTCCCTTTCGGACTGCTATCTGAAACCTTTAGCGTCAAGATTAAAAGAAAATGATGTCTTGTTTGAAACCTGAATGTGGCAGGTTCGACTTCAATCTTATTTATCAAGGATAGCCAATTTCCTATCGTTGGTCGGTGATTCTCTCCAGGCATTCCGGCTTCCTCCATTAATTAAGGGTTCTACTCCGTTCTTATTTCACAAGGTATGCCTGTTTTAAGGTCGATTGTCGGTAGTTCTCTCCCGGCAATTGGCTTCCTCCATCAACAGACCACCATGATATAGCTAATATTGTTGATTGTGGCAGTAAACACCAACAATCAATCAATAATCTATTTTAAAAAAGCGGGAAAAAGAGGTTTGGTGTATATGACAAATCTTTGTTAGTCCTTAGTAAAAAAAGTGTCGTCTTTTCACTTAAAACTTACCTTGTATTGGCTTTTTGCATGAGTATCCTTTATGAGGAGTTTTGTCTGGTAAACCGCATGTGACTGGACAGCAATAATATCCAGGTTTACAATTACAATAACCCTTTTCATAGCAACCACAATAGGAAGCGTATACGTATGTAGATGGTGGACATACTTCACATTTATTACCATATCCCTCTGAAATCAATTGAAAAAATCATTTTAGGCACCTCATATTTGCTATTGTTATTTACAGATCTTAGGTAATTTATTTCAAATTGATTAATAAAGTGTCTAGAGACTAAGAGTTTGAAACGACATATGTTAACCTGTAAACTTCTTATATGTTTTACGCAGAGTTGCCGTTTAAAATGTATTATAAAACGAAAAGACAGGGTGATTTCTTTTCTGTCAAAAGTATCTTACTAGCTTTCGATCTAAAAAAAATTAAGATGAAAATTATGGAAACCTTTGGATAGCTATTTAAAAGAAAACAGAAGGACCTAATACTTGCTTGTCTGATATAGATTTAGTTTGTGACATTTTTTCTAGGATCATGTACAAATAATTCAAGCGCTATAGCAATGACAACGCAAAAAAAACCCAACTACCATTATTGGCAAAAAGGTAACTTTAACAAAGGACAAGGTACGATTTTGGGTTTACTTGCAAACAGCAAAAACGAAATCAGTGACTTTCTAAAATATTATCTCCAAAAGAATGATAGGTAATCGAAAATTTTCAGTGTGATATCAAATCACTGAACTTTTATCCGCTACTAAGATGTATTCTTTACATTGACATTTTTCGGAAATTCATTTTGTTGGATATCGAGGCGTTTGATCGTTACATATATATTTTTTTCGTTTTATATAGACGAACCAACCTCACCTTTAGGTAAAAGAAGTGTGAAAAGAAACTCATTCCAACATTTTCCCCGCATGTAAGCTAGCTGTGGAGTGGATCTGCCCACCCTTCCGGAGCATCTTAGATCATCCCTCAGGTTTTAGTGGGGTTCTTGTTATTCATTCTTTAGTTTTGCATGATGGGTATTGTATAATATTGTTTGTATTTTGGCCTGTTTGGTTTTCGCAATGACATTTTCAGTTTATTTTCATTTATGAGACTGCTTCAATGTCCCTTTGTATCTTTCGCCTCTCTTATCAAAGAAACCAGGCTTATATATTAATACCAGAGACGAGTGTTTCGTCTACAAAAGATTTATCAGTGACGAATTAATGAAACAAGTAAAAATGCCAAATCAAGAACGAAGTTGAAGAGCATTTCGAATGGTTTTGCCAAAGACAGCGAAGGAAATCTATTTCTGGGTGAAAAATCCTTAGTATTTTAACAACTGAGGACCAATAATTCCGATAACAACATTGTCCTATCTGTGAGTCATTTAGTAAAACAATATATTATCTCAATAACTCCAACAACGTTGAAATAAAAGAAGATAATATTTATGCGCAAATACAAATAAACATTTTACGATCTTTCAGTAAAGATGCACTTAAGTACTGAGATGAAACAGATTAATTGAAAACAATCATAATCATTTCAAAATTGGAATGATCAGTAGCCATTTTACACATAACTTTTAAAGTCATATTTCTCTCGTTTTTTTTTTTAATCAAACAATTTCAAACGGAGCATTCGAAAAAAAATGTATTCAATGATGCAAACTGATGAAAATATCACATTCGATGATTAAATTGCCATATGTATTTGAAAAACCACGAATTTTATTTCTATGTTTATAAACCTACTTCGACAGGCTTGTCGGCATTCTTTCTTGCTGTGAAATTTATTTGCATTACCGCCACAACCTTGGTAAGCTAATGATCGACATTTTCCTGACTTAGTGTCGTAGTAGAAGTAGTTTCCTTTTGGATAACAATGTTTATTACAGCAATATCCTTCATCTTTTTCTAGTCCACATTCTAAAAAGCAAATTTAATAAATATCTTAATTAAGGAATAACCAACCTGCAAAGTCTCATAGACAATTAAAAGGGAAACAAGAAAATACACAAAATGGTTTTCTGTTCTGACGTCCTTACAGTTCCAATTTAAAAGTCTACAGAAAAACCACCAATGATACAAAATAGACTATATAACAAACCCTTTACAGCATATTGGCAGCAGAACATATCTATACGTCGCCAATAGTTGCGATCTAAAATGGGAACCGAAATCATATAATCAATACAGATTATGATATTGAAGGTTTCCTAAATCGCAATTTCGATCTTAATTGTTTATCATATATCGGGCATCATGAGAAATGTTTTACTTTTAACAAGATAAAAGTCATTTAGGAGTAATTACACCCTTTCCTGATACATTTCTTATTTAAAATTAAAACCAACCAAGGTTTTTTTAAGATAAGATTTATTTTATTAAAGTGTCACCATCAATTACAATATCAATATATATATATATATATACACATAAAGTCATAAGAACCTAACATTTAAGTAAAAGGATGCCAGCCGAAAACGACTTATGAGACACTATCATTTAAATAAACATCTAATACATACATAAAAGGACAGCTTTGTTACATTTAAAAACTATTTCGTAAATAAAAAAAAAAACAAAAACAAAAAAAACCATATATAATTTCTAGGTGACATGTTTACGTCGATAAAACATATGATAAAGGGAACTACCTAAAAGAGGAACCATATTCTCATTACACATAAGATAACGAAGTTTTTCAATATCGCATAAATACTTAAAATCAACATTTAAAAGACAGGCTTTGGCATATAATTCATGTCTGATACCAGAGTAAAAACAACAATTAAAAAGAAAGTGTTTTTCATCTTCAATTTGGCAACTATCACAAAAAGTATAGTTTTGATACATCTGTTCACTGATGCGGTTAGCAGGTTATCATCAAGCTATGAATCGAACCAACAACATCACTCAAACGTATTTGTATCGAACGTTTGGGGCATAAAAACAATAATTTCATAGGTTAGATCACATCAACTGAATCTGAAGGGTCAACTGTTACATCGGCTTAATAATAAATTACCTTTCAACACACATCAAAATTTGCTGGAAACTAAAGCGAAAATCCTGTGTGTTCGTGTGAAAACAAGAAGAAATTCTTTTTTTTAGACTTCCAAATGAACCACCATTATCGAAAAGTATACGAATATCAAGATACAAGCTTATTTTCT
Source organism: Mytilus edulis (assembly GCA_019925275.1). Lineage (NCBI taxonomy): Eukaryota > Metazoa > Mollusca > Bivalvia > Mytilida > Mytilidae > Mytilus > Mytilus edulis. The sequence goes on along the minus strand of CM034352.1, from coordinate 74,568,768 downwards.
CATATTTCACAAATTTTTAAAGATCTATATTAGAATGCGGAAAAAATTTATTTTAATTTCCTCCTTTTTCTTTCAATTATTTTTATAACTAAATAATGATGGCCAAGTATATTTATTTCATTGAACAGAATGAAATATAATCATCTAAATAAACAAATGCTTGACCAGTATATATATACTTATTAAACCATCAGTAGATGAGGTTAATATGAACCCACATGATGAGACATCCCCATAACACAAAATAATCTATCGTCCAAGGCATATAAGAATGCCCACATTTATCAGTCCCAGAACTGGATGAAAATTCCGATTTTTACCAGTTAACTGCCTTTGGCATACTTATTGTCTTTACGTTTAAAAAAAATGGATGAAATTGGTGATTTTTTGTCATGCCTCCAGATTTTGAGCTGTCTTTTTGTCATAAAATATCTTAAATTTTGTCTTGTCTCATTCATATTCTTGTCGAACAGACACATCAAGTTACAATTAATTATATTGAAAATGTCAGGGAAATATTCTGTACAGCATAATTGTAGCAATGGTTACAAACATACAAAAATAACATACCACATGAATTAACATGATCACTATGTTTGTAGTCGGATGATAATGACTCTTCTACATATACCATCAGGATCAAAAACCTAAATGCAGTCGCAAACTTCATTTTCGTCTCTAGAAAGTCGTTTTAATACTTCAAGATTTTCCAAAACTCTTAAATATGATGAAAAGCCTTACTTGGTCAATAGTATACCAGAAATGTCAAGGCAACAGCTGCCTTGTAATGGGTTAATTTGGTAAAAACAAAACATGTCAAGAACTTGAGTAATTTGGTACATGTAGTACTAAAGCAACCCTGAAAGAGTTCACCGAAATGACATACATATTTTAAGTGGGTTACAACATTATTTGCTGAAAACAGACGAACAGTAGAATTGAAATGTAGGGGTGAAAAAAGTGCAGTGATAATTGGTTTTACAAAAAGAGACAAAATATTATTAAACTTTTCCATTCAGGACTGATATACTTTTTCGGAAATGTTATTTACAAGCATGATATTGTAACTAATTATATGGTTTAAAGGTCTACTGTTACAGTTCTCCCTTCCTTCGATAGTGTTTGATTTCTCATTTTGATATTATTCCGAGTTTGTATTACGGGTGATGAATACATAGCCTTATACTCTCACTCTCTCGACGCACCCGGCCTCGCTACTTTTGAAGTTTGTTCGAGTTCTTCGGTTTTACATCTGGTACCTTAACTTGTCTCTTTTTAATCATGGGTAAGCTAGTGTCGCCTGTATCTACAAAATGTAAAAATTAGAAAACTTGGTGCTCCTATTTCATAAAAGACCATTTTTAAATGTCCCTCTGGTATTTTTTGCCTCTTTTTAAAAAAGAATTTCTTCATTATAATTGTACACAATTTGCATGTATGAATCATTTCGATATATCTTTAAAGTGTTCACAAGAAATAAACTTGTCACCGACCACAAACTATACATCTTACTAACTTATATGAGGATGGTGATCAAGCTAGTTATTTAATTTCTTAATGTGTAGATTGACGGAATAATTACTAAATGTATTGATCAGATCGAGGATTTCTAAGTGTGTTAATGATTTGAATGGCAAACAAAACAGCTGCTTTGACAACTCTCCATCCGAGTCACTATTTGTAAAAGTAAATCATTATAGGTCACAGTACGACCTTAAACATGGAGCCTTGACTCTATATTAAGTTAACATCCGGGAACCTATTTTAAATAACCTTGAACTTTGACCTATTGACTTCAAATCCTACATCTTCATCCTATATAAATTGCATATCAATCAATTACCATCTGAAAACCTTTTTTGCTGTTGTAAAAGTGACATTAATATTTGACACCTTCCATCTGTAAATCAAGCAAAGGGAAACCTCAAGTTACAGTTAGTAAACCATTTGATTCGGCAACATAGGACCGAAAGACGGACAAAGAGACGACTATCTGGTCATTGAATAGTGTCTCTTTTAAATTATTAACACAAATTTTGTAATCATTTGACTGAAGTTATTACTTACTATATTGTACAAATCTATGACGTCTATGACTTTTGTCGTTTTTAATGCCATATAATGAACTGTCTTAATTTACATACACCAGGAATTTAAGAAATTACATTCATGCCTTCCTCTGTCTCAATGTAAGACCTATACCTCGCATTGGACAGAAGCGGTCATCTAAGTACCAAACTCTATGACAAACGATTCCATTTGAATTATGAAATTATCACTTACATCCAATTTAGCAGCAATATACCATCTATCTTTGTATATTTCTACCTTTACTGTTTAGTCAATGTCTGGAAAATACTTTGCCGTTGCTTTGAATTTTATTGTGTTATTGAGCTACGGTCATTTTTTTTTATTCTTGTCTTTCATTTGTTATGCCCTTACCAATCCAGAAAAATGACAGTTGTTATCCATTCGTTTGATGTGTTTGAGCTTTCGGTTTTAACCTTTGATAAAGGAATTTTGTTTTGAATTTTCCTTTGAATTCGGCATTTTTGCTATCTTACTTTTTAAATCTTCGTCCTATTGACAGAGATCTCTCATCTGCTTGTTTTTTTTTCTAAAAAGATGAACAGTTAAACAAGGGTATGGTCATTTTTGCATGGTGAAATAGATTTTTTCCAAATAAAACTTTTATCTGATAAAAATGTCAATTAAAAACGCCAAATACTGAACACGATGATCCCCTCGTGAGACAACAAAAGTAGAATTGACCAAGGGCCAGATCAATTATTTTCTGTGGTGATCAAACAAAAAACAATGTTGTATTGAAGTATATGAATAAACTTATCATAAATACCAGGATTGAAATTTTGTATTTGCGCCAGACGCGCGTTTCGTCTACAAAAGACTCATCAGTGACGCTCAAATTAAAAGGGTATTTTTATTTTAGTAATGAACAGACATGCAGAAATGAAACTTCAATATTCTAATAAAAAACAATATAATCTCGCTTATAGATATTTTTGATAGAAACACTTATACTCGAAGCGTGGATGGTCATAATTAATGATAAATGATACTAGTATTCATAAGTTCATATAAAAAAATCGGGAAAATTGTACCAATTCTGGAATATGACAGTTGTTATCAAATATGTTTGTTGGCGTTTGTTTTTGTTGCACTTCGGTGTTCCTGTTGTTCCTTTAATTTCCTCTTTTTTATGTGTTTACCTCGGTTATAGTTTGTAACCCGGATTTGTTTGCTCTGAATCGATTTATGACTTTTGAACACCGGTATACTACTGATGCCTTTATTTGTAACATGCTGGTGAGTCATTTAATTAACATGCAGTTTAGACGAGAATATTAAAATATTAAATCGTGCTAACATTCAAATAATGCATTAGCGAACGAAAACATTGCTTTTGAGGTCATAGTGTCGCTTACATAAAATATACTGTCTAGTAATTTTCAGCGACGTCAAAATGTGACTTTCTGGAAAAATGTATGTTTTGCACTTATTCTAATAAATAGCATGTAAATATGTACATACACCCTTGATTTTTAAAATAAAGTTCGACATAAATAGGTTACAAGCAAATTATGTGTAAGAATTATTTATGAAAATATCACCGATACATTGCTTTTAATATTATATAAATTTACAGCAAAAAAAATGCAGGTATTTTGAAAATTCTGGAATATTAAAATTTCTGTGAATTATTTTGAAAGAATTGAAACACAAATTTGGAGCAATCTAGGTAAAAAAAGATATAAAAAAAAACTCTCAAAGTTTTTAACATTTTAAATGAGAAAAACAAGGTATGCTCAAAGAATAGAAACGTAAAAAAAACACAAATTTATAGAAACTATATCTAAAAAGTCTACACATTTTTTCTATTAAGGTAGCACATGACGATAATATTCTTTACTACAGATTTGAATTGATCAGGGTAAATAATATTTTGCATAGTTATTTGTCAAGAGGTAATCGTGGCGTTTAAATTATTTTGGATGTACACTCATTACCTTATCCTTTAATAAAATTAACGGTACCAATTTTCTTGCACCAGATGCGCATTTCGAAAAGTAGATACGGAACTGACGTCATTAAAACGCAATAGATATATTCGAAGGTCTCCTAATGTATTAAGGGTGATGCTATGAGGAAGAGCCTCCTCATGGGTTAGCTGATTATTTGATTACTTGACCGTTTTTATAGTGATTATTTTATTACCAGACCGAAAACGTTATTATTATTTGATAATCGAGAACAGTATTCTTTATTATTTGATTATCTTCTTTGAAAAATAAAGAATGATTATGTGATTATATTGGCCAAAAAAAAAAAATTATTTGGACATCCCCATGAGGGCCTCGATGATAGAGCTTAATCATTTCAGAAGCAGTATTCGTGGTCGGTTTTTTTCTTTTTTTTGTTTCGTTGTTGACTACTGCAAGCGCAGATGATAATGATACGCAGGCCCGCGGACATGTTTCATCTGAAATTGAGCCTTGGAGCGATGGCTCCTACATCTGACGTAGCAACGTTTCTAACAGATAAACCACCATATTGCTTCCTGTGATTTGAAAGACGACGTGATAAAAAAGTTTTCTATTCTTATTTACAGTTTGTTATCACGGAAATGACCTATAAAAACGAGTTAATGTCGTATACTATTTGAAAAACAACAAATTATTCTCTTTAATTAAACTAGACAACGTATAAATCATAAAATGATTTGTTAAAAACACAAATCTGTTTTTATTTTGAAAATATCCCTACTGTCTTTTTCGATTCTTTTAACTGGTGCAGCACGACTTCCTTCGTACAATGGAAAGAAACAGCCATCTAAAATGTTAAATACCAGAATCAAAAAGTAAACACAAAAAAATCAATTGCAAATTCAGGAATGTTTTTTACGATTTACGATAATACTCTTAGGTCTTTATTACTGCAGTTTGAGTAAACCTAATTACGTGACTAAAAATATACTTCAAGCTTCTAACATAGCTTAAAATGATTCTTTACATTTAAAACCTTAACAAATACGGACTAAGAAATGACTCTGAGTAGAGAAATAAGTAACAAACTCGAATTCAAATTCAAATTGTATATGTTTCAATATTAAATTTTTTATGTTTAACAACGAAAAATATTCTATAGTTTGGAATACAGCTTTCTCAAAACAGCCTCTTTGGGAGATCTCATATTCTAGAAAATAATTTTGTTACATACTGTTCCCAGTTATGCTCTCTGTGTCCATCTCACAGGACATAACTTGGGATGTTACCAGTAAATTGACATGTGCATATGTTACATTGAATCTATGGTACCTTTCATTCGAGTAGGGGTAGTTAGAAAATTAGTGTTAGTTTAAACTTGAGAAGTTCAGGCATATAAACGTTGAAAATATGCCGCACAGTCTATATTTTGACCTTGAAAAAAATTGTGGTTATATGAACTTTCAATTCTAGATAAGATTTTTTCAAAACTTCATAATAAAGTGGTACAGTTTTGCCGTAAAGGAGTCCTAGAATTGCATAGTCAATATTACAGAATGCAACCTTTATCAGCATCAATTAACCTTCTGAAATGTATTCAAAGAGGGGCGAAAGATACAAGAGGGGCAGTCAAACTCATAGAGCGAGAATAATCTGACAATGCCATGGCAAAAGATGAAAAAAGACAGACGGACAAATAATAGTACACAAGACACAATATAGAAAACTAAAGACTACGCAACACGAACCCCACCAAAATTTCGGGGTGATTAAATGTGCTTCGGAAGGGAAAGAGATCCTGCTCCACATGTTGCACCCATCGTGTAGTTCATGTTATTAAACCTGAAATTTTATCATTCTGCACAGATAAAACTGTAGATGTTGTTGTAATTACTTTTGTAACATATTTTGATACAAGAATTTGTTTTAAAAATGTTATGTATCAAACATGTAACATATTTTTTATTTATTTAATTTAAAGTTGCACTGTGATTCAAGGGGCTCGGTGACCGAGTGGTATAAGTAGTTACTACTGAATCACTGAGGTTGTGAGTTCGAACCCTGTTTGTGCGGGTGTACTCGACTCCAGTCTTAGTTAGACAATAACAATCAAAACCAAGGAGTAAACAAAGACTCACAAAACCAAAGGACATTTACATCAACAGTTATAAATAATAATTAAGAAACAACATGAACTCCACTAAAAACCGGGAGTGAAATCAGGTGCTCCGGAAAGGTAAGCATTTTCCTGCACCGTATACGGCACCCGTCGTGTTATTTCTTTGTTCAGTTCTGTAATGATGGAAGGTTATTATGACTAAGGAAGAATATCAGATATGATTTCTGACACACTTTTGTCATAATGGCCAATCAGCTCATGATGGCTACCGTAAAATTTCTTGAGTGATAACCTTAATTTGATTGATTCATAGCCCTGTCTTAGCAACTTTTGAGAAAGCAGTCTTCCTCGTTCAACAAAATCAACGTACTTTGAGCTAGCTCTAAGTAACGTATCAATTGAGATTGTCAGTTTTCCTACCGCAGGTCGGTGGTTTTCTCAGGGCACTGCGGCTTTCTCCACCAATAAAAACTGGCCGCCACGAAATGGCCTAAATGCGGTTCTTAAAAGTGACGTTTAAACGCAAAAAAATAAATAAATAATCACTATGATTCAATAGATGTGTACATTTTATTTTTTGCGCTTATTTAGTGTTCAATTTAAAGTTCTTTTTGAACCAACATTTCAAAACCAGTTTGTTGGATATAAGAAGATGTGGTACGAGTAGCAATAGAAAAGTTAACCATTATATAGGTTAAAGGACGGTTGTTAACACGGAGCTTATGCTCATTCTGAGCAGAAAGCTATAAGGGGCCCAAACAGCGATTTTTTTTCCAAGCAATACAACAATATTGAAGTAAACAACATAATTCGCACATCGGGATTACAACTTGTCCTACTGAAATCGTTTAACGAATTATTGTCAGCTACTACTTTCGATATAAGTTTTTGCATGGTTAATTGATCTTACAAATCAAGGTTATTTTAATGGTAAATATAAAATATGCGTAGTTTGGAAAACTTATATGAACTGAGGTGACCTATTCTGACATTTCGGATGTGATAGTATCATAACCTTTATTAAATTCGAGGTGACCGATTCTGAAATTAACAAAATGAAAATACATTTGCAGTTCTTTTCATAATGCTTGCGAGACAAAGATTATTTTGGCTTAGATTGACATCTAAAAACATCATAAAAAGGCGAATTTAGACCTGTATACAGTTATCAAAGGCACCAGGATTATAATTTAGTACGCCAGACGCTCGTTTCGTCTACATAAGACTAATCGGTGACGCTAATATCAAAATATTTATTGAGCCAACAAGTAAAAAGTTGAAGAGCATTGAGGATCTAAAATTCCAAAAAATACATTATATTTAAATTTGATTAGACGTTATCAAATAATAAAATTTACATATACACATGTTTAACTCCATTTACTTGTATGTTTGCAGATGTCAATCTTAGTTACAATGCTTGGTCAAACATTTCTACAAACAAAGCAAGTAAGTCAACTAAACATGTGTCTTGCTAGCATTATGAAAAGGGCTGTAGCATGTTATAAATTGTATGCGTCCGAAGCGCTCTTCTGTACTGACATTCTTTAGGAACGCTCAATGCAAATATTAAGCCGTGGGTTTATAAGTACCGAAACAGTTGAAAAGCTATACGATTTTAAAGAACATTAGCATTGATCTAAGTTCAACTTTGCCTGAGGGAGTTGAAACCTTAGTTTCTAAAAATTTCTAAACTTTTAAACGAACAATATTATTAGGGTTAAGAGTTCAGTAGTTTAAATAAATATTATTTTCATGGTTTAACAAGTGATGATTTTCTTTCATTCTAAACGAATGAAGGCTATTAACATATGATACAAATTAGCAAAAAATACACCATAGAAATCATCCTAAACGGATTATAAATGTTTTTGTATGCTCTTCAACTTTGTACTTGTTTTGGCTTTCGAAATTTTTTCATCTGAGTGTCATTGGTTGGTCTTGTGTCGACGAAATGCACGTCTGGCGTATTAAATTTTAAACCTGGTACCTTTTGTTAGCTATTATTCGTGTGTTCTTTCGTTTATTTGTTTTGTGGTCCTGTCACGTAATGTTGTCATTTTAATGTTATATTTAACATTGCCATAAAAGCGGGAGGTTTAGCATGCCACAAAAACAGGTGCAACCCACCATTTTTTCGGTTAAAATGTCCTGTACCGAGTCAGTAAAATGGCCATTGTTATATAATAGTTCGTTTCTGTGTATGTTACATTTTAATGTTGTGTTTCTGTTGTGTCGTAGTTCTCCTTTTATATTTCATGGGTTTCCCTCAGTTTTAGTTTGTAACCCTGATTTGATTTTTTTCTAGAACGATTTATGAATTTGGAACACTGGTATACTACTGTTGCCTTTATTTGTTGTAACTACATTTTTGTTAACCGAATTTATTAATTGAAATTGTTACCATATTTGTTTTATTTAAATAAGTTTGTAAAGATTAAGTTTTGTCATGTTAATTTGATCTAGCAAAGCAATGTCATTGTATACCTATATATAACATATGCAAATTTAAGTACATGTAGTGCTGAAGCTGATACGAATAACAAGTTACACATTATCTATATGTTTCAACTTGTTGATTAAACTTTGTCGTAACAGTTTGTAATGAATGGTGTATTAAATTTTCCTTTCAAAATCAATTAAAACTATCTAACTTCCACGTTTGTTTAGTACCTCTTTTTTTTTATAATAACGGGTTTTCCTTCTTATTTACACTGTGCAGATAACGAGGTACTAGCGAGAGTTCCAGTGTTTCCGATTGTACTGCATACGGAAAAGCTATCGGCGATTTACAGAACGGGAAGGCAACATTTCAAAAGTAGTACATTTCTGAGGATTAATTAGATAAAGGATTTTTCTTTCAAGAGAAGGTACATGTACACGTGTTGTATGGTAAAATTTATTCACTTTTATTTTGAATAGGAAGTATCATATAACTTTATATACAAGATGACTGATTCTGAAATTAGTGAAATTCAAACTTTAGATTCTGTTATGTTTAGTTTTGAATATACAATGTTTCTAATGGTTGAACAAGTATTGAATTCTTTAATTCATCATGAATAAAGGCTTTTGAAAGTAAAAATGTTTTACAAAAATACATATTAGAAATCATCCTTAATGGATTACAGATGTCGTTGTTACATCATTGTTCCAACTGATGAGAGTTATGAAACTATTACATGAATCGTAATACAATTTTGTTAATAAAATCTATGGTTGAAGGGATGAGTTAATTTATTTTAGAACATAAATGTACAACGTTTCTCTGATGAAGTTTCAATTTTCGACCTGTTTTTTCCGAATTAAAAAAAAACACGTTACTTTTTAACAAGTTGAGAACTGTTATTTTGTTTTAGTAAGAACTGTACGAGCGGCCTCAAGGCTTACTGTTTAGTTTATGACATGTTAAGTTGATATGTAAAATCATATTTATTGTATACCTAAATATCAAATATACATTTTTCTAAACGCAATTCTTATGCTGAGCAAAATAATCAACAAAATTCAAATACGATTCTTTTTCTCTCTCTCTCAGAGTTTTGGGATGATATCTTTCAATGTTTACAACACATCTGCACTTAATGTTTATATGATGCCTCCCTCGCTCTAACATTTTCTTTTTCGGTTGACCATGAAATAGAAGTCAAAAATCCAATTTGCAATTAAAATAAGAAAAATCATGTCAAAGGGAACATGTGTACTTATGGTCAAATTGATAAGACTTCCACTTCATTTAAAACTTCCTTTGATCAAAACATCAACCTGAAGCGGGACAAACGGACGAAAGGACAAACAGACGTACGAACGGACTAACGAACGGACGGACAGACGAACGGAAGCACAAACCAAAAATTATAAAGGGGCTTTCAAATAAATACACTATTTTCATGATTTAAAAATTATATTCCAGTTCTAGTTTGATATTGTATTACTATTCAGTAGATTTAGCTTCAGGGAGTTTTTGCTAACCTAATAAAAATGAGTTAGAAGACTTCATTTACTCCGTTTGCTTTTCATTACTAGCATAAGGTTGATGATACAGCAATTGAACTGTAACTCATCAATGGTATCAGTTTTTCCGGTTGTCAGTGTTAGTGTACTGGCACGATGTTACCTTGATTAACACTAGAAAAATAATCAGATTTCCAAAGCATGTAGATACGTTTCGAATTGTTCACCCAATGCTGTTATACCTCGTTTTGTGATCCACTGACCCAATGCCTCGATGAAATATACCTATCACTTTGCACCCGTCTTAATCGAGAAACTGTTAAAAAAGAATTTATTATAACTCTTAAACTTATCGACCTATTTAAACCAAGTTTAACCTGCGTAATACTAAGTAATTACACAAAAATGTATACATGAAGAACTGCAATATAACATGAGATTATTTGTGAATCTGATCACATCTGATTGAACCCTCTGGTAGAATATAACTCATCAAAAACTTAAACATCCAAAATCAGCATTTTCTACAATCTGTCGATAGCTGTATCTTGGCATTGCACAAGGTCGTGTATTTTTCTGACTGTTTATGACGTCTTTACACTAAATCCATTGGATGTTGGATGTGTACTGATTGATAATGTAGTCTTAGATGCATGATTTTTTTAATTAGTTGTTAGTGGCTTTGAACTAGCTGTCAGAAACTGCGAGTACACTCAGATCAGTAATTAATGTCTTTTTTGTAGTACCCTGCCACGTCCACTCTGTGTTTTTGTTAAATGGATTTCTATTTGTATCCATCTGATGAGTTAAGCCTTTTCTCAACTGATTTGTATAGTTCGTTTTTATGTTGTACTGTTGCATCACTGTCCCATGTTAGGGGGAGGGTTTGAAACCCGCTAACATGTTTAAACCCGCCACATGTCTATATGTAAGTGCCTGTTCTAAGTCAGGAGCCTGTAATTCTGTGGTTGTCTTTTGATGATTTGTTACATATTTGTTTTTCGTTTATTTTTTGTACATAAATTAGGCCGTTAGTTTTCTCGTTTGAATTGTTTATTATTTGTCATTTCGGGGCCCTTTATAGCTGACTATGCGGTATGGGCTTTGCCCATTGTTGCAGGCCATACGGTGACCTATAGTTGTTAATTTCTGTGTCATTTGGTCTCTTGTGGAGAGTTGTTTCATTGGCAACCATACCACATCTTCCTTTTTATATAAGCTGTCATATTTATGATTGCTGGTTTGATTTAAATTCTCATTTTGATTCATATTACTTTGTATATCAATTTATCAAACCATATCATATCAGACCAAAATTTAAGCTACGATTTGTTTTGTTTCAAATAGGAATGAACACGGAATAATGAAACGCTGTTTCGCTATTAGCCGTCAGATATATTCAATTTGGTCTAATTCGATCAACACATCCCAAATTATTGACTTGCAAGTCCGTATTTACAAACCCTAACTTAAACGATGTCAGAAGATGGGTTTCGCGTGCACTTTGCAAGTTAAGTTAATTAAAAAAAGAAAGAATGACAACACCATAAAAACAACACTTCTTTGACCTATTCGGACCACAAGAAATCATTCATGACCTGGTAAAGCCATGTTTTATTTCTTTCATGGCATGAAATACAGACGTGGGAAAGCGTAATTACACAACTTAACTCAGTCTATTTATATCTATGTTTATGTTAGATGACGTCTAGCCTAAAATACGAGCTAAATGCTGATAGATCATACCGGTTTTTTTTATTTTGATTAATTACAGCTAATACCCCTTTATCAAACTGGCTATATATCGTTTAATATAAAAAAAAATATATGAAGTTTAGGGATCCAGTTTATCTTCGGGATATTGTCATGGTATCTTTTTATGTGAATACCAAAAGAAAAAAATGATTTATTTATTATTATAAAGAGAGAAGTAAGGAAGGTCTATTCTGAAAGACCGAGGATAAATCTTTTCAAATTCCTTTACTATGAGAAAAATAATCTTCTAATTTCAAATTAGGATTTACAAATACATATGGACAGACCAACGTACTGCTCTGCCACATATTTTTGACAAACTTCATAATCCTATTATGTTATCATGTATACTAGGAAGCAATCAAATACCATTAGTTAAAAAATCACACGCACAACATCATATCCAAAATCAAACATTAATAGACAAAACAAACACAGAAATCTTGAAATTGAGAAACATCTACCTGAGCAAAATCGGAGATGAAATAAAATGTTCCAAGAGGGTAAACAGCTTTTGCTCACTAAAAGCTCATGTCGTTTTTCGCATCGAAGTTATATTATTATTTCGATAACGATAAACGAAACCAAGAAGCCGTATGTAAAACTTTAGAAGAGATATAACTCTATAAATCCTTGATAGAGTCTTACTGTATTTGGCTATCTGTTCGTTCAGTTGGATGGGGGTTTGTACAATAAACATAGTTAAATGTAATGAAAAGCATATGTCAATGAAATGACAAACAACGAACCAACAAAAAATAGCAGTTTGTTTTCTATCACTTCATTTCGAAATAAATCTCAAGATATTTTGTCTCAAAAGTACATATTTTCAATACAGATTTAATGGTTTTAGTTAACGTTCAAAATGTGAAAACGCATTCCACATCTAAGAATGATGAATATTGATTTGGTGATGAAATTAAAGCCGCTAAACAAAACAAACAAAAAATGATAAAAAAAAGTATACAGAGACCGCTAGACAATGTTTTTTAACGAACATATTTCTGTGATATCTATACATAAAAAAATCTCCAGAAAAGATGCAATTACAGTTTAATTAACATACTCTTGTTTTTTGTTTGTTATCATTTTGTATAAACAATGTTTTGTGTCCACAAAAAGTGACCAAAATAACCTGTTCAAATCCTAATGTGGTCAATAAAATAGACTACTGTATCTGTATTAAATAAAAATAATACTATAGACTTACGTAAGTACTGCAGTCAGTAAAAATAAATAAACACTGTTAAGAAGATTTTTTTATTAATAGATCTCCAATCGACTTAAATCTGTGCATACTTATGATGGTATTCCAAATAAATTTCTTCTTTCTTCAATCGCAATTGAAATATGTGGTTTATTTCTCAACATTGCCATCTTTACCATTGTTATCGCGCCTTTCTATTTTTTTAGGGCCTTCGCCATTGCCATCTTTACCATTGTTATCGCGCCTTTCTGTATTTTTAGGGCCTTCGCTATTGCCATCTTTACCATTGTTATCGCGCCTTTCTGTATTTTTAGGGCCTTCGCCATTGCCATCTTTACCATTGTTATCGCGCCTTTCTGTATTTTTAGGGCCTTCGCCATTGCCATCTTTACCATTGTTATCGGTATGTCAAAGAACGTCTCGTCCTTTTTCTAAAAAAAAGTTCATCGGAAGGTACCAAGACCTTGTTGATAAATATTCCGTATCAACTTCACAAATAATACACGATGCTCTTGATGTATGGATTCTGCGTACTGATGTTGTTTATCATCTTAACAACGTGTTTTATAGTTCTTTCATTTGTCTGTGTTCTATTATTAATATTACTTTTACTGTTGAATGGTATTATGTGATATCCGTTTGACGTGGCTCGGTACTTATACATCTCGTCAATGTGTTTGTATTGTCTTTCATTTTTTTGTGGCGTGTTTTGTATATGCAACTTTTTGTATTTCTTTGGTTCTTATAACGTGACTCTGTACTTTAAAAGATCCCGTCAGTATGATATTGTTCTATTTTATGTCATTATGATATATTTCTATTATGAATTACAAAATACGTTGAACCATAAACGTCAAAATCATTCAATCGCGTAGTGGAATTAACTATTTGTGGATTCTTATAAATTCTATATATAACTTTTGGACTGTTTTCAATCTCGGTCTATTTCTGAAATTTATTCTTACATACTTTTGATTTTTTAACCCTATATGCTAACATTGCCTATGTAAATTTTAAAATTGTTTGTATGCACATTGAACGACAAATATATGTGACGTATAAAATTTTCTGACGTCAGACACACAAATCAATGAATGTGTTTGTAGATAGATGTTTTTGTGTTCTGTTAAATTGTTCCTTTTAAAATTGTTATACGATGATGACTGATATACCCATATTTTGACTGTTTTATTTATTGTGTCTGTTTAGTTAACGCATCAATGTAAATATAACGGAATTTGATGAGACTGTCATCAAAGTGAGAGGGTCAGCGCTAAATAACCAGGTTTAATCCACCATTTTCTACATTTGAAAATGCCTGTAACAAGTCAGGAATATGACAGTTCTTGTCCATTCGTTTTTGATGCGTTTTGTTATTTCATTTTGCCATGTGATTATGAACTTTCCGAATTGATTTTCCTCTAAGTTCAGTATTTTTGTGATTTTACTATTTTTTTGTAACAAAACAATTCCGAAAAAACAAATCTGACAGACATAAACCAACGACAACAACTGGACTACATGCACATATTGAATGTGGCGGGGATAGACATGTATATGTGCACTTAACCCTTCCCAGATCTGGAACAGCGGTTTAACAGCACAACATAAAAACATAATGTCAATTTCTTGAGTATATGTTTCACTACAGGTCCGACTTGTAATACTCTCAAAACATTTGGCTGTAGTTCTTTATTTTGTGTATTGTTAAAGACTTATGCCCTCTAGATGTCATTTGGTTTTCTTTGTCGTTGGGTTGTTTTCTCATTGACATGCATTTCATTTATTAATATGAATGTAAATCTTTTGGATGAACTTTTTATCAAGATAAATATTAATATGCATGTGTTACCTATTTCGGGTTGAAAAAATCTATATGGAAAGAATGTATAAATGTAGAAAAAGATGACATAAGAACCCTACATAATATGTTTATTAGTGTAAGTCCTTATTGATATTGGACCTCGATTAGAAACGACTACACTCAATCGGAAGTCGTTTTGGCACTACATGAAGTCAAATTGGACGTCGAATAGAGTATCAACATATTGTACGTCGATTTGAGAATGTGACGTCAGATTTAGACGTCGATTTGAGGATTGGACGTCGATTTCAGGAATGGACGTCGATTAGAGGCGGGACGTCGATCTGAGTCTAACATATAGACCACATATTACCCTGAATAAGTAAACATTAAATAACAAGAAAGCATTACAAATAGTATCAACAGGCCAAATTAGCCAGAAAACACGATTTGAGAGTACTCGCGGTTACTGACAGCTAGTTAAAAGCCATTGTCTTTATTCACACAGCCATTCAGTAAATGTGTCGATCCGAATAAAAAAAAACTAAATGTGTTGATCTGATGATTATATCGAGCAGGGTACCAAGTCAGGAATATGACAGTTATCCATAATTTTGATGTTCATACTTCGAAGAAATGAATACCAAACACTTATTAAAGTTGGTATATAGACCAGATATTACCCTGAATAAGTAAACATTAAATAACAAGAAAGCATTACAAATAGTATCAACAGGTCAAATTAGCAGCAATCTGTTTTGATTTTGATGAGGGACTTTCCTGTAGAATTTTTCATCGGAGTTCAGTATTTATGTGTGTTACTTTTCATTCATGCTGTTGTGAGCTTTTAGTCTTCATCTACAAAGAAGGACCTCCTGACATCAATAGAAGTAGTCCCCTTTCCTTTATCTTTCTTCTTTCTTCCATTCCAATCAAGCAAGATACACTCCAGTTACTTTCCAGGAACCTATTTATTTCAAAAGTTCCAATAATAAGTAACAGTGACTTTAAACTTTGACCTTTTGACTCCAAATCAATAAACAGTCTTTTCCCCATATATCTTCTATTTGTTCAATTTGACCCCTTCCGCATGCGTTAACTGTATACGTTTAATTCTATTAAGCAAAGTAACTCAATTTTATATCAGAACACCACTTAATTCGGAAACATTGGACTTACAGTCGCACAAAAAGCTGACTATAAGGTTTTTGTATTGTTTTTTCTTAATTTTTTCCATTTTGTCAGATCTGGGCTTTTTACAGCTTACTACATGGTACAAATGTGTGATTTTGTCCGAATTGAAATTCATACATTGATTTGTCATCGTTAAACCCTTTGGTCTTTGGTCTAAATGTATAGTCATCTCACTGACAAAGCTCATCTCCACATTTATGCTAACACGATGAATAGTTAAACCAGTATATGGTCGAACTTGCATGGTGAACTATTATTTTTCCCAATTAAACTTAGAATTGATCAAAATGTAAGTAAAATATCAATCAAAAACGCTAATTAATGAACACTCGTGAAATATATGTTTTGAACAAGGGTCCGATCGATTATTTTCTGTGGTGATCAAACGAAAAACAATGTTTTGTTGAAGTATTTTTATTTTTGTAATGAAAAATTCGCAGAAATATATATTCTTATCAAAATGATATGATCTCGATTATAAATGTTTGGGATAGAATCTATTATAATCAAAGCGTAAATGGCTATAATAACGTAATATAAAAGAGATAAATGATATGCATAAGACCTTATAAAAAAATTCGGAAAACTTGTAACATGTTGGTGGGCCATCTTATTAGGATAGAGTTTAGACACGAATATAAAAAAACATCAAATCGTCCTTTCATTCAAATAACACATTCGCGAACGAAAACATTGCTTTTGAGGGCATAAGATACAATCACGGTGTAATATGATCGCTAACATGAAATATTTTTATAAGGGACGTCAAAATATGACACATTTGAAAAAAATGTTTTGCATTGATTTTAATATATAGCTTGTAAACATGTACATAGACCCCTGTTTTTTTAATGACGTTTGACATATGTCACTGAACAACCCATAGTTCAGTCAGTACTGGCATCTTATAATATTGACCAGTGAACTCATAATTAAGGATACTACTGATACAAGAAGGACTGCTTACATAGATCAACCCAATCGTAATGGTGTCTATATAAAATTAACGGATTCTTGTTTTTAATCTTTCCTCTACATGCCTCTGTTGGAGCATTTTCTGCGTAAGGAGTGCGCTCCTGTATATGGAGTAAATATAGTGTGAACATGCACCACCATAACGTATCAATTTAGATACGTAAAACAATATGAAGCAGCAGAGGGTATGTTACTGCTCATAAATGTGAAATTGATAATTGGGAAGTTGAAATCATCCCGTTTGTCATAGATTTTAGTGTGAAGTCGTCTATCTTTATCAATGTTGATGAAAATATTTGGTAATTTTAGCAATACTTTTTCTAACAGTTTCATTTAAGCGGGATGTTTGGCTAGCCATATAACCAGGTTCAACCCACCATTTTTTCTTCAAATGTCATGTCCAATTCAGAAATGTGGCAATTGTTATCAAAAAGTTCGTTTCTATGTATGTTGGCGTTTGATTTCGTTGCATTCCAGTTGTTCCTTTGTTTTCCTGTTATAATTGTTTTCCCGGTTTAAATTTATGACCCGGATTTGTTTTCACCAAATCAATGTATGACTTCTGATCCCCGCTATACTACTGTAGATTTATTGATAAGAACACTATTTGTAAGAAATATTAATGAACAAATCACCGATAGATTGCAACAAATATTATATATATACACAAAAATGCAGGTCGTTTGTAAATTCTTGTATATTAAAATCAATGTGAATTATTTCTTAAGAATTGAAACACAAATTTAGAGGACAGTGTGTAAACGCAAAGTTTTTATCGTTCGTAATGAGAAAAATTTGGTATGCCCAAAGAAAAAATGAAGAATAGAAATGTAATAGAAAATACGCAGACCCGCGGTTACGTTTCATCTAAAATTAAGCCTAGTCGAGTACGATGGATCCTACATTAGACGTAGTAGCGGTTACCAACAACTAAGCCACCATATCGCTTCCTGTGATTGAAAAACGAAATGATAAAATTTGTAACAGAGTGTTATCATTCCTGGGCTTAAAAAAAACCGTTTCCAACTTAGTACACATATACCTTGTATTTTCAATAACATATACCTCTTATATTTTAAAAGGCCCCGAAATGACAATGTAAAACAATTCAAACGAGAAAACTAACGGCCTTATTTATCTTTCTAATCATTGGTAAGCAAGTGTCGACTGTATCTACAAAATGTAAAAATAAGAAAAATTAGTGCTCCTATTTTATAATAGACCAAATTTAAATGTCCCTCTGGTATTTTTTTTGCCTCTTTTTAAAAAGAACTTTTTCATTATAACTGCACACAATTTGCATCTTGGAATAATTTAGATATATATATATATATCTTTAAAGTGTTGACAAGACATATACTTTTCACAGACAACAAACTATACATCTTACTAACTTATATGAGTATGGTGATAAAGCTAGTTATTTAATTTCTCAATGTGTTGATTGACGGAATAATTTCTAAAAATATTGATCAGATCGAGGATTTCTAAGTGTGTTAATGATTTGAATGGCAAACAAAACAGCTGCTCTGACAACTCTCTATCCAAGTCACAATTTGTAAAAGTAAACCATTATAGGTCAAAGTACGACCTTGAACACGGAGCCTTGACTCTTTATTAAGTTAACATCTGGGTACCTATATTAAGTAACCTTTAACTTTGATCTATTGAATTCAAATCCTACATATTCATCCTATATAAATTGCATATCAATCAATTACCATCTGGAAACTTTTTTTTGTTGTTGTTGTTGTGAAAGTGATACTAATATTTGACCCCCCTCTATCTGTTAATCAAGAAAAAAGGAAACTCAAGTAAAAGTCAGTAAACCATTTGATTCGACAACATAGAACCAAAAGACGGACAAAGAGACGACTATATGGTCATTGAATAGGCCTATTTGAAATTATTTCCATTTTGTAATCTTTGGGCTATTACTTACTATATTTTACAAATGCATGACGTCTATGACTTTTGTCCTTTTTAATGGCATATAATGAACTGTCTTCATTTACATAAACCAGGAATTCAAGTAATTACATTCATGCCTTCCTCTGTCTCAATGTAAGACCTATACCTCGCATTGGACAGAAGCGGTCATCTAAGTACCAAACTCTATGACAAACGATTCCATTTGAATTATGAAATTATCAATTACCCCCAACTAAGCAGCAATATACCATCTATCTTTGTATATTTCTACCTTTACTGTTTAGTCAATGTCTGGAAAATACTTTGCCGTTGCTTTGAATTTTATTGTGTTATTGAGCTACGGTCATTTTTTTTTATTCTTGTCTTTCATTTGTTATGCCCTTACCAATCCAGAAAAATGACAGTTGTTATCCATTCGTTTGATGTGTTTGAGCTTTCGGTTTTAACCTTTGATAAAGGAATTTTGTTTTGAATTTTCCTTTGAATTCGGCATTTTTGCTATCTTACTTTTTAAATCTTCGTCCTATTGACAGAATTCTCTCATCTGCTTGTTTTTTTTCTAAAAAGATGAACAGTTAAACAAGGGTATGGTCATTTTTGCATGGTGAAATAGATTATTTCCAAATAAAACTTTTATCTGATAAAAATGTCAATTAAAAACGCCAAATACTGAACACGATGATCCCCTCGTGAGACAACAAAAGTAGAATTGACCAAGGGCCAGATCAATTATTTTCTGTGGTGATCAAACAAAAAACAATGTTGTATTGAAGTTTATGAATAAACTCATCATAAATACCAGGATTGAAATTTTGTATTTGCGCCAGACGCGCGTTTCGTCTACAAAAGACTCATCAGTGACGCTCAAATGAAAAGGGTATTTTTATTTTAGTAATGAACAGACATGCAGAAATGAAACTTCAATATTCTAATTAAAACAATATAATCTCGCTTATAGATATTTTTGATAGAAACACTTATACTCGAAGCGTGGATGGTCATAATTAATGATAAATGATACTAGTATTCATAAGTTCATATAAAAAAATCGGGAAAATTGTACCAATTCTGGAATATGACAGTTGTTATCAAATATGTTTGTTGGCGTTTGTTTTTGTTGCACTTCGGTGTTCCTGTTGTTCCTTTAATTTCCTCTTTTTTATGTGTTTACCTCGGTTATAGTTTGTAACCCGGATTTGTTTGCTCTGAATCGATTTATGACTTTTGAACACCGGTATACTACTGATGCCTTTATTTGTAACATGCTGGTGAGTCATTTAATTAACATGCAGTTTAGACGAGAATATTAAAATATTAAATCGTGCTAACATTCAAATAATGCATTAGCGAACGAAAACATTGCTTTTGAGGTCATAGTGTCGCTTACATAAAATATACTGTCTAGTAATTTTCAGCGACGTCAAAATGTGACTTTCTGGAAAAATGTATGTTTTGCACTTATTCTAATAAATAGCATGTAAATATGTACATACACCCTTGATTTTTAAAATAAAGTTCGACATAAATAGGTTACAAGCAAATTATGTGTAAGAATTATTTATGAAAATATCACCGATACATTGCTTTTAATATTATATAAATTTACAGCAAAAAAAATGCAGGTATTTTGAAAATTCTGGAATATTAAAATTTCTGTGAATTATTTTGAAAGAATTGAAACACAAATTTGGAGCAATCTAGGTAAAAAAAGATATAAAAAAAAACTCTCAAAGTTTTTAACATTTTAAATGAGAAAAACAAGGTATGCTCAAAGAATAGAAACGTAAAAAAAAAACACAAATTTATAGAAACTATATCTAAAAAGTCTACACATTTTTTCTATTAAGGTAGCACATGACGATAATATTCTTTACTACAGATTTGAATTGATCAGGGTTAATAATATTTTGCATAGTTATTTGTCAAGAGGTAATCGTGGCGTTTAAATTATTTTGGATGTACACTCATTACCTTATCCTTTAAAGTAGATACGTAACTGACGTCATTAAAACGCAATAGATATATTCGAAGGTCTCCTAATGTATTAAGGGTGATGCTATGAGGAAGAGCCTCCTCATGGGTTAGCTGATTATTTGATTACTTGACCGTTTTTATAGTGATTATTTTATTACCAGACCAAAAACTTTATTATTATTTGATAATCGAGAACAGTATTCTTTATTATTTGATTATCTTCTTTGAAAAATAAAGAATGATTATGTGATTATATTGGCCAAAAAAAAAATATTATTTGGACATCCCCATGAGGGGCCTCGATGATAGAGCTCAATCATTTCAGAAGCAGTATTCGTGGTCGTTTTTTTTCTTTTTTTTTTGTTTCGTTGTTGACTACTGCAAGCGCAGATGATAATGATACGCAGGCCCGCGGACATGTTTCATCTGAAATTGAGCCTTGGAGCGATGGCTCCTACATCTGACGTAGCAACGTTTCTAACAGATAAACCACCATATTGCTTCCTGTGATTTGAAAGACGACGTGATAAAAAAGTTTTCTATTCTTATTTACAGTTTGTTATCACGGAAATGACCTATAAAAGCGAGTTAATGTCGTATACTATTTGAAAAACAACAAATTATTCTCTTTAATTAAACTAGACAACGTATAAATCATAAAATGATTTGTTAAAAACACAAATCTGTTTTTATTTTGAAAATATCCCTACTGTCTTTTTCGATTCTTTTAACTGGTGCAGCACGACTTCCTTCGTACAATGGAAAGAAACAGCCAGCTAAAATGTTAAATACCAGAATCAAAAAGTAAACACAAAAAAATCAATTGCAAATTCAGGAATGTTTCTTACGATTTACGATAATACTCTTAGGTCTTTATTACTGCAGTTTGAGTAAACCTAATTAACATGACTAATAAATATACTTCAAGCTTTCTAACAATAGTTTAAAATGATTCTTTACCTTTAAACAACCTTGACAAATACGTACCTAAGAAATGACTCCTGAGTAGAAGAAAATAAGTAACTAAACTCGAAATTCAAATTTCAAATTGTATATATTTGTTAAGTTTCAATATTAAATATGTTTCATTGTTTAACTAATGATGAATATTCCTTTATCAGCATCAATTAACCTTCTGAAATATATTCAAAGAGTGGCGAAAGATACCAGAGGGGCAGTCAAGCTCATAGAGCGAAAATAATCTGACAATGCCATGGCAAAAAATGAAAAAGACAGACGGACAAATAAAAGTACACAAGACACAATATAGAAAACTAAAGACTACGCAAAACGAACCCCACCAAAATTTCGGGGTGATTAAATGTGCTTCGGAAGGGAAAGCAGATCCTGCTCCACATGTTGCACCCGTCGTGTAGTTCATGTTATTGCAAACCTTAAAATTTGATCATTCTGCACAGATAAAACTGTAGATGTTGTTGTAATTATGTAACATATTTTAATACAAGAATTTGTTTTAAAAATGTAATGTATCAAACATGTAACATATTTTTTATTTATCTTAATTTAAAGTTGCACTGTGATTCAAGGGGCCTCTGTGACCGAGTTTTCTAAGTAGTTACTACTGAATCACTAGCCAGTCAACACTGAGGTTGTGAGTTCGAACCCTGTTTGTGCGGATGTACTCGACTCCAGTCTTATTACACAATAACAATCAAAACCAAGGAGTAAACAAAGACTCACAAAACCAAAGGACATTTACATCAACAGTTATAAATAATAATTAAGAAACAACACGAACTCCACTAAAAACCGGGAGTGAAATCAGGTGCTCCGGACGGGTAAGCATTTCCTGCACCGTATACGGCACCCGTCGTGTTATTTCTTTGTTCAGTACGGTAATGATGGAAGGTTATTATGACTGAGGAAGAATATCAGATATGATTTCTGACATACTTTTGTCATAATGGCCAATCAGCTCATGATGGCGACCGTAAAATTCTTGAGTGATGACCTTTATTTGATTGATTCAAAGCCATGTCTTAGCAACTTTTGAGAAAGCAGTATTCCTCGTTCAACAAAATCAACGTACTTTGAGCTAGCTTTACAGTAACGTATCAATTGAGATTGTCAGTTTTCCTACCGCAGGTCGGTGGTTTTCTCCGGGCACTCCGGCTTCCTCCACCAATAAAAACTGGCCGCCACGAAATGGCCTAAATGCAGTTCTTAAAAGTGACGTTTAAACGCAAAAAAAAATAAATAAAAAATCTGTATGATTCAATAGATGTGTACATTTTATTTTTTGCCGCTTTAATTTTCTTGAACCAACATTTCAAAACCAGTTTGTTGGATATAAGAAGATGTGGTACGAGTCGCAATTTGTAAAAGTTAACCACTTATATAGGTTAAAGAACGGTTTTCAACACGGAGCTTATGCTCATTTCGAACAGAAAGCCATTAGGGGCCCAAACAGCGATTTTTTTTTCAAGCGATACAACAAATATTGAAGTAAACAACTTAATTCGGACATCGGGATTAGAACTTGTCCTACTGAAATCGTTTTACGAATTTATTGTTAGCTACTACTTTTTGCATGGTGAATTGATCTTACAAATCAAGGTTATTTTAATAGTAAATATAAAATATGCGTAGTTTGGTAAACTTATATCAACTGAGGTGACCTATTCTGACATTTTGGATGTGATGGTATCATAACCTTTATTAAATTCGAGGTGACCGATTCTGAAATTAACAAAATGAAAATACACTTGCAGTTCTTTTCATAATGCTAGCGAGACAAAGATTATTTTGGCTGAGATTGACATCTAAAAACATCATAAAAAGGCGGATTTAGACCTGTATACAGTTATCAAAGGTACCAGGATTATAATTTAGTACGCCAGACGCGCGTTTCGTCTACATAAGACTCATCAGTGACGCTCATATCAAAATATTGATTGAGCCTAACAAGTAAAAAGTTGAAGAGCATTGAGGATCCAAAATTTCCAAAAAATACATTATATTTAAATTTGATTAGACGTTATCAAATAATAAAATTTACATATACACATGTTTAACTCCATCTACTTGTATGTTTGCAGATGTCAATCTTAGTTACAATGCTTGGTCAAACATTTCTACAAACAAAGCAAGTAAGTCAACCAAACATGTGTCTTGCTAGCATTATGAAAAGGGCTGTAACATGTTATAAATTGTATGCGTCCGAAGCGCTCTTCTGTACTGACATTCTTTAGGAACGCTCAATGCAAATATTAAGCCGTGGGTTTATAAGTACCGAAACAGTTGAAAAGCTATACGATTTTAAAGAACATTAGCATTGATCTAAGTTCAACTTTGCCTGAGGGAGTTGAAACCTTAGTTTCTAAAAATTTCTAAACTTTTAAACGAACAATATTATTAGGGTTAAGAGTTCAGTAGTTTAAATAAATATTATTTTCATGGTTTAACAAGTGATGATTTTCTTTCATTCTAAACGAATGAAGGCTATTAAAATATGATACAAATTAGCAAAAAATACACCATAGAAATCATCCTAAACGGATTATAAATGTTTTTGTATGCTCTTCAACTTTGTACTTGTTTTGGCTTTCGAACTTTTTTCATCTGAGTGTCATTGGTTGGTCTTGTGTCGACGAAATGCACGTCTGGCGTATTAAATTTTAAACCTGGTACCTTTTGTTAGCTATTATTCGTGTGTTCTTTCGTTTATTTGTTTTGTGGTCCTGTCACGTAATGTTGTCATTTTAATGTTATATTTAACATTGCCATAAAAGCGGGAGGTTTAGCATGCCACAAAAACAGGTGCAACCCACCATTTTTTCGGTTAAAATGTCCTGTACCGAGTCAGGAAAATGGCCATTGTTATATTATAGTTCGTTTCTGTGTGTGTTACATTTTAATGTTGTGTTTCTGTTGTGTCGTAGTTCTCCTTTTATATTTCATGGGTTTCCCTCAGTTTTAGTTTGTAACCCTGATTTGATTTTTTTCTAGAACGATTTATGAATTTGGAACACTGGTATACTACTGTTGCCTTTATTTGTTGTAACTACATTTTTGTTAACCGAATTTATTATTTGTAATTGTTACCATATTTGTTTTATTTAAATAAGTTTGTAAAGATTAAGTTTTGTCATGTTAATTTGATCTAGCAAAGCAATGTCATTGTATACCTATATATAACATATGCAAATTTAAGTACATGTAGTGCTGAAGCTGATACGAATAACATGTTACACATTATCTATATGTTTCAACTTGTTGATTAAACTTTGTCGTAACAGTTTGTAATGAATGGTGTATTAAATTTTCCTTTCAAAATCAATTAAAACTATCAAACTTCCACGTTTGTTTAGTACCTTTTTTTTTTATAATAACGGGTTTTCCTTCTTATTTACACTGTGCAGATAACGAGGTACTAACGAGAGTTCCAGTGTTTTCGATTGTACTGCATACGGAAAAGCTATCGGCGATTTACAGAACGGGAAGGCAACATTTCAAAAGTAGTACATTTCTGAGGATTAATTAGATAAAGGATTTTTCTTTCAAGAGAAGGTACATGTACACGTGTTGTATGGTAAAATTTATTCACTTTTATTTTGAATAGGAAGTATCATATAACTTTATATACAAGATGACTGATTCTGAAATTAGTGAAATTCAAACTTTAGATTCTGTTATCTTTAGTTTTGAATATACAATGTTTCTAATGGTTGAACAAGTATTGAATTCTTTTATTCATCATGAATAAAGGCTTTTGAAAGTAAAAATGTTTTACAAAAATACATATTAGAAATCATCCTTAATGGATTACAGATGTCGTTGTAACATCATTGTTCCAACTGATGAGAGTTATGAAACTATTACATGAATCGTAATACAATTTTGTTAATAAAATCTATGGTTGAAGGGATGAGTTAATTTATTTTAGAACATAAATGTACAACGTTTCTCTGATGAAGTTTCAATTTTCGACCTGTTTTTTCCGAATTAAAAAAAAAACACGTTACTTTTTAACAAGTTGAGAACTGTTATTTTGTTTTAGTAAGAACTGTACGAGCGGCCTCAAGGCTTACTGTTTAGTTTATGACATGTTAAGTTGATATGTAAAATCATATTTATTGTATACCTAAATATCAAATATACATTTTTCTAAACGCAATTCTTATGCTGAGCAAAATAATCAACAAAATTCAAATACGATTCTTTTTCTCTCTCTCTCAGAGTTTTGGGATGATATCTTTCAATGTTTACAACACATCTGCACTTAATGTTTATATGATGCCTCCCTCGCTCTAACATTTTCTTTTTCGGTTGACCATGAAATAGAAGTCAAAAATCCAATTTGCAATTAAAATAAGAAAAATCATGTCAAAGGGAACATGTGTACTTATGGTCAAATTGATAAGACTTCCACTTCATTTAAAACTTCCTTTGATCAAAACATCAACCTGAAGCGGGACAAACGGACGAAAGGACAAACAGACGTACGAACGGACTAACGAACGGACGGACAGACGAACGGAAGCACAAACCAAAAATTATAAAGGGGCTTTCAAATAAATACACTATTTTCATGATTTAAAAATTATATTTCAGTTCTAGTTTGATATTGTATTACTATTCAGTAGATTTAGCTTCAGGGAGTTTTTGCTAACCTCATAAAAATGAGTTAGAAGACTTCATTTACTCCGTTTGCTTTTCATTACTAGCATAAGGTTGATGATACAGCAATTGAACTGTAACTCATCAATGGTATCAGTTTTTCCGGTTGTCAGTGTTAGTGTACTGGCACGATGTTACCTTGATTAACACTAGAAAAATAATCAGATTTCCAAAGCATGTAGATACGTTTCGAATTGTTCACCCAATGCTGTTATACCTCGTTTTGTGATCCACTGACCCAATGCCTCGATGAAATATACCTATCACTTTGCACCCGTCTTAATCGAGAAACTGTTAAAAAAGAATTTATTATAACTCTTAAACTTATCGACCTATTTAAACCAAGTTTAACCTGCGTAATACTAAGTAATTACACAAAAATGTATACATGAAGAACTGCAATATAACATGAGATTATTTGTGAATCTGATCACATCTGATTGAACCCTCTGGTAGAATATAACTCATCAAAAACTTAAACATCCAAAATCAGCATTTTCTACAATCTGTCGATAGCTGTATCTTGGCATTGCACAAGGTCGTGTATTTTTCTGACTGTTTATGGCGTCTTTACACTAAATCCATTGGATGTTGGATGTGTACTGATTGATAATGTAGTCTTAGATGCATGATTTTTTTAATTAGTTGTTAGTGGCTTTGAACTAGCTGTCAGAAACTGCGAGTACACTCAGATCAGTAATTAATGTCTTTTTTGTAGTACCCTGCCACGTCCACTCTGTGTTTTTGTTAAATGGATTTCTATTTGTATCCATCTGATGAGTTAAGCCTTTTCTCAACTGATTTGTATAGTTCGTTTTTATGTTGTACTGTTGCATCACTGTCCCATGTTAGGGGGAGGGTTTGAAACCCGCTAACATGTTTAAACCCGCCACATGTCTATATGTAAGTGCCTGTTCTAAGTCAGGAGCCTGTAATTCTGTGGTTGTCTTTTGATGATTTGTTACATATTTGTTTTTCGTTTATTTTTTGTACATAAATTAGGCCGTTAGTTTTCTCGTTTGAATTGTTTAACATTTGTCATTTCGGGGCCCTTTATAGCTGACTATGGGGGTATGGGCTTTGCCCATTGTTGCAGGCCATACGGTGACCTATAGTTGTTAATTTCTGTGTCATTTGGTCTCTTGTGGAGAGTTGTTTCATTGGCAACCATACCACATCTTCCTTTTTATATAAGCTGTCATATTTATGATTGCTGGTTTGATTTAAATTCTCATTTTGATTCATATTACTTTGTATATCAATTTATCAAACCATATCATATCAGACCAAAATTTAAGCTACGATTTGTTTTTGTTTCAAATAGGAATGAACACGGAATAATGAAACGCTGTTTCGCTATTAGCCGTCAGATATATTCAATTTGGTCTAATTCGATCAACACATCCCAAATTATTGACTTGCAAGTCCGTCTTTACAAACCCTAACTTAAACGATGTCAGAAGATGGGTTTCGCGTGCACTTTGCAAGTTAAGTTAATTAAAAAAAGAAAGAATGACAACACCATAAAAACAACACTTCTTTGACCTATTCGGACCACAAGAAATCATTCATGACCTGGTAAAACCATGTTTTATTTCTTTCATGGCATGAAATACAGACGTGGGAAAGCGTAATTACACAAATTAACTCAGTCTATTTATATCTATGTTTATGTTAGATGACGTCTAGCCTAAACTACGAGCTAAATGCTGATAGATCATACCGGTTTTTTTTATTTTGATTAATTACAGCTAATACCCCTTTATCAAACTGGCTATATATCGTTTAATATAAAAAAAATATATGAAGTTTAGGGATCCAGTTTATCTTCGGGATATTGTCATGGTATCTTTTTATGTGAATACCAAAAGAAAAAAAATGATTTATTTATTATTATAAAGAGAGAAGTAAGGAAGGTCTATTCTGAAAGACCGAGGATAATTCTTTTCAAATTCCTTTACTATGAGAAAAATAATCTTCTAATTTCAAATTAGGATTTACAAATACATATGGACAGACCAACGTACTGCTCTGCCACATATTTTTGACAAACTTCATAATCCTATTATGTTATCATGTATACTAGGAAGCAATCAAATACCATTAGTTAAAAAATCACACGCACAACATCATATCCAAAATTAAACATTGAATAGACAAAACAAACACAGAAATCTTGAAATTGAGAAACATCTACCTGAGCAAAATCGGAGATGAAATAAAATGTTCCAAGAGGGTAAACAGCTTTTGCTCACTAAAAGCTCATGTCGTTTTTCGCATCGAAGTTATATTATTATTTCGATAACGATAAACGAAACCAAGAAGCCGTATGTAAAACTTTAGAAGAGATATAACTCTATAAATCCTTGATAGAGTCTTACTGTATTTGGCTATCTGTTCGTTCAGTTGGATGGGGGTTTGTACAATAAACATAGTTAAATGTAATGAAAAGCATATGTCAATGAAATGACAAACAACGAACCAACAAAAAATAGCACATCAGTTTGTTTTCTATCACTTCATTTCGAAATAAATCTCAAGATATTTTGTCTCAAAAGTACATATTTTCAATACAGATTTAATGGTTTTAGTTAACGTTCAAAATGTGAAAACGCATTCCACATCTAAGAATGATGAATATTGATTTGGTGATGAAATTAAAGCCGCTAAACAAAACAAACAAAAAATGATAAAAAAAAGTATACAGAGACCGCTAGACAATGTTTTTTAACGAACATATTTCTGTGATATCTATACATAAAAAAATCTCCAGAAAAGATGCAATTACAGTTTAATTAACATACTCTTGTTTTTTGTTTGTTATCATTTTGTATAAACAATGTTTTGTGTCCACAAAAAGTGACCAAAATAACCTGTTCAAATCCTAATGTGGTCAATAAAATAGACTACTGTATCTGTATTAAATAAAAATAATACTATAGACTTACGTAAGTACTGCAGTCAGTAAAAATAAATAAACACTGTTAAGAAGATTTTGTTATTAATAGATCTCCAATCGACTTAAATCTGTGCATACTTATGATGGTATTCCAAATAAATTTCTTCTGTCTTCAATCGCAATTGAAATATGTGGTTTATTTCTCAACATTGCCTTCTTTACCATTGTTATCGCGCCTTTCTATTTTTTTAGGGCCTTCGTCATTGCCATCTTTACCATTGTTATCGCGCCTTTCTGTATTTTTAGGGCCTTCGCCATTGCCATCTTTACCATTGTTATCGCGCCTTTCTGTATTTTTAGGGCCTTCGCCATTGCCATCTTTACCATTGTTATCGCGCCTTTCTGTATTTTTAGGGCCTTCGCCATTGCCATCTTTACCATTGTTATCGCGCTTTTCTGTATTTTTAGGGCCTCCGCCATTGCCTTTACGTTTTCCGCCACCTCCACATGTACGTTGTCCATAACCCCTGGCACATTTTACTAAAAATCGGATAATGAAAATATAATAAAGATAGTTTGGTAGTTAAACGGACAAAACAAGTTATGCGAAACTAACTTTGAAAAGCCAACTTCAAAAAACAATTACGCAGATGCATATGGTATTATTATCACGATATTAAAGTTCTATGCCAAAAAAAAAACAACTCATCAAAGATATCCAGGCTTATATTTTCCTAGGCAAAACGCGCGATATGAGATTGTCATCTGATTGAAAGACATGGTCCTATGTTAATAGTTTCACATATTTATATGTTTTTATTTTTATTTTTCTTTAATTTGTTTTTAATAGCAACAAGTATTACACTCTTACGTTCTATTTCGGACTGCTACATGAAGCCTTTAGCTTCAATATTAAAAGAAAATGAGGTCTAGTTTAAAACTTTTAAAAATAAGGAATGTATGACCCTCGTGCAAAGTTCTGATTCCTTGCCCGGCTTTGTTTATACGTTTTTTCCTTTTTGGTTTTTAGCTCTTCATTCTTATAATAAGCTTTGAATTTTCAAATATTTTGGCCTCGATCATCACCGAAGAGACATTGATTGTCGAAATGCGCATTTGGTGCCACAAATGGTACCGTTTATGTTACTGTTTGAAACCTGTACGGGGCAGTTTCGACTTTAATCTTAATGACAAGGATTGCCATTTTCATATCGATGGTCAATGGTTCTTTCTGAGCATTCCGATTTTCTAGTAAATAAAGGGTTCGAAACCAATCTGAATTCACAAGGATTGCAAGTTTTCATGTTGATGGTCGGTTGTTATTTTCGAGCATTCCGGCTTCCTCAATTAATAAAAGGTTTGACACCAATCTGAATTCACAACAATTGTAAGTTTTCATGTCGATGGTCGGTTGTTCTCTACTGGCAGTTGGATTCATTAAAAAAAACCCTGACCACCATGATATAGCCAATATTGCTGATTGTGGCGTTAAACACCACCAATCACTTCATCATTGATGTAGATGAAATATCTCTGATAGTCCTAAGAAGAGAAACCTTATGTTGTAATATTTGTCGTTTTTTCACTTAACTTACCTTGTATTGGCTTCCTGCATGAGTATCCTTTAAAAGAACTTTTACCGCTACCGCCGCATGTTACTGGACAGCAATAATACCCATGTGGACAGTTACAATAACCCTTTTTATAGCAATTTATAGCAACACTGGGAATAATATACGTATCTAGGTGCTGGACATACCTCACATTTATTACCATATCCCTCTGAAATCAATGGAGAAAATGTTTATGTACCTCATATGTTTTATTGTTATTGGTGGTTGCAGATCATATCTTTAAAATCTATTAATACATTGACTATAGATTTGGAGCTTGAAAGGAAATATGTTAGCCATGAAACAGAAGGACACGGGGTTTATTCTATCCATAGTATCTAACTAATTTTCGATCTAAAATTTTCAAGACCTGAAATGTATGATAACATTTAAAGCTGAGCTATATAAACTTAACAGATGAGCAATATATGTAATGCATGATATAGATTTACTTTGAGATATTTTTTCTTGGTCCATGTACAAATCAACCAAGCGCAATATCAATCAATGACAACACAAAAAGAAAATCTGATGAATTAGACTACCAGTGTTAGGGAAAATCCATGTAGAAGTTACGATTTTTGGTATTTAATACAAGAAAAATACAGCACAAACTAATTCAGTGACATCATTGGTATTGAGCGCAATAGAATGCTAGGTATTCATGGTATCACAATAGAAAAGCAAATCATTGAACATTTTTGCGATACTTATAACAAATTCTAATTCTAATATATATATTCAATAACTTACTTCGACATGCGTGCCTGCATTCTTTCCTGCTGTGAAATTTATTGGCAT
Source organism: Mytilus edulis (assembly GCA_019925275.1). Taxonomy (NCBI): domain Eukaryota; kingdom Metazoa; phylum Mollusca; class Bivalvia; order Mytilida; family Mytilidae; genus Mytilus; species Mytilus edulis. Next base: position 74,536,897 of record CM034352.1, on the reverse strand, counting down.
TACCGCCATAACCTTTGTAACGTAGAGGTCTACATTTTCCTGACTTGGAGTCGTAGTAGAAGTACCTTCCCTTTGAATAACAATGTTCTTTTTTACTGCAATATCCTTCGTTTTTCTCCAGTCCACACACTAAAAGACAAATCTAAACTATTATATTGATTACGAAAGTATCAACTCGATAAATTGCATGTCAAGTAAGTAAGAAACATCTTAGAAACTGTCTTTCCAGTTGCGCGTCCGTCCTAACAATTGCAATATAATGTTCTACAAAAGCCAATAATACATAATAAACTGTCTGGTATTTATTGCAAAATATATCTAGGAGTTCTCAATAGTTTTGATCTAAAATTGGAAATCGAAGTCATATAAGTAATAAAGATAATCCCATTTAAGACTTTCTGAATAGGAACCTCAATCTAATTAAATTGCCAGTGTATTAGAATCAGGTATTGACATTTATGGTTTCAGACCCTCACGATAATTGAACAGACTTCTTGGCTGGTCATTTAATACGATTCTGTGAAATATTTAAAATTATTTAAATCCTTTTGTAGAAAAAAAAAATCACGCGCAAATATGCAATTTCCATCAAATTGAAATAAAAAATATATTCCCTTAGCAGACATTTATATGAATTTATTTCATAGTTAAAAAAAAAGTATACTTGACTATTTAATTGGCGTCTGGTCAACGTCTAGTGTCAAATATTACATTTACATTTCTAACGATTAGATGTTGGTGAGATATTTACATATCCTTTCTTATACAAGTCATTCATTTGGAAGTAGTTTCACCCTATCCGGATACATTTCTTATTTATACATCGGATGTGACGGGTGAAATTCCTTTTTAATTTGTTTTTTTAAGGCTAGAAATGACATTCATGTCGTCGTGTCATCACGTTACAATTAAATTGACAATGAAAGGAAAATATTATGTACAAAGTAATTATAGCAATGGTTACAAACATACAAAAATAACATACCACATGAATTAACATGGCGACTATGTTTGTAGTTGTATGAGAATGACTCTTCTACCATCAGGATCAAAAACCAAAATGCAATCGCAAACTTCATCTTCGTCTCTAGAAAGTCGTTTCAATTATTCAAGATTTCCCAAAAACTCTTGAATATGATGGCAAGACTTTCTTCTTCAGTTTTATACTAGAAATGTTAAGACAACAGCTGTCTTGTAAGGGTTAATTTGGTAAAACAATACATTTCAAGTACTTGAGTAATTTGATACATGTAGTACTAAAACAAACATGAAAACATTGACCGATAGGTCATACATAGTTTACAATTCAGAAAATGGGTTACACAATTATGTTGCACTGAAATCAGGTGAACAATAGATTTAAAAGGTAGGGGTGAAAAGGTACGATGAGAATTGGCTTTACAAAAAGAGAAAAAAATATTATCAAACATTTCCAAAATATACTTTATAGGATAAAGCATGACATGGAGACGAAGTATCGTCTTCAATCGACGACTGTTACAGTTCTCCCTTCCTTCGATTGTGTCCTTTTCTGATCGTATTATTTTCTGAGTTTGTACACTAACTTGTTTGATACTCAAATTTTACTTTTAATGACCAAACTAAAGCTCAAACTGAAATAAAGCAACTCTTTCGTATGCTGGCCGGTTAATGCCATTTCGCGTTTTCGTGTTTTCGCATTTTCACCTTTCATCTTCTATGCGGCGAAAAGGCGAAATCTCGAAGTCGAAAACGCGAAGTCGAAAACGCAAAGTCGAAAACGCGAAGTCGAAAACGCGAAAAGGCGAAATATTTTTTCTTTTCTATTTCGCGTTTTCGACTTCGCGTTTTCGCCCTATATAATATGAAAGGCGAAAACGCGAAAACGCGAAATGGCCTTAACCGGTCAACATACTTTCGCAGTCGGCGCAAAACTTAATTCGAAGGGTCTACATGCATATTGAGTCTTCTTATGTTGTAATGCTACACTATTGTCGTAGATTAGAATGAAGGTTAGCGCCTGTTTAAACGTTTAGCCCAACAGCGTTTTTGTGAACCTGTCTAAGTTAGGATCCTGTTGATTGGTAGTTGTCGTTTTTTGGGGTGGTTCATCTATTTTTCTCGTTTCTCGTTTTTTTTATATAGTTTAGACCGTTGGCTTTCTAGTTCTAGTCATGTTGGAAACCTTTAGATCTAATTATTTACTGTTTATAAATTTTGACTTGGATGGGATCGGTTTCATTGGCGTCCATACCAAATCTTATTTATGTATGTAAAACAAGAGTAAAGCTACACAAACGGTATTTTGTTATTGTGCCAATGTTTTTTTACATATGTGTTTATTTTATAGTGATTAAGATAATAATACAATGTTGACTGCTGAACCCCATTTTTGACATTTCAACCAATTACGTCTGTTTGTTTTTGTTTTACACATCGTTGACAATATGATGGAATTTTATGCGACTGTTATACAAGTAAGAGGTTTAGCTAAATATAAAACTTAAGAAAATGCCTGTTCCAAGTCAGGAATATGACAGTTGTTGGATGTGTTTGAGCTTTTGATTTTGCCATTTGTTAAGGGACTATCCATTTTGAATTTTTCTCGGAATTCAGTATTTTTGTGATTTTACTTTTTCAAAAAAGGAAGGAGTTAAGGTTGATTTTGCTTGTTGTACTATCCTTTTTTATTTCATGAATTCCTGCTATACCTATTTCAAAGATGCATTTTCTAATTATATAATAATGTTATGTTTAACATATGCGAAAAAAATAGACAATCGTGTACGACCCGAAGGAATTATTTTTAGAAATTTTCCTGTATCAGACGTTGATACATTTGTGTGACACATTATTCTATTGTGCTGTATTTGTGTTTTGTCTTAAATTCATATTAGGTGTTCGTTGTTATTCGCTGGTTTACTTGTTGAAATGAACTATTATATCATTTATTTATGTATTTCTCTGTCCTGCATGTTCTAAGATATAAGAAGATGTGGTATGAGAACCAATGAGACAACTTTCCATAAACGTCACAATTGATAAAAGTAAACCATTATAGGTCAAAGTACGGTCTTCAACACGGATCATTGGCTCACACCGCACAGCAAGCTATAAAGGACCCCAAAAATTACTACATGTAGAGTAAAAGAATTAAAACGGTAAAACCAACAGTCTATTCTATATAAAAAAAACATGAACGGGAAACACGTATGAACCACATCAACAAACGACAACTACTGAACATCAAATTCCTGACTTAGGACAGGTGCAAACATTTCCAGCGGGTTTGAAAGTGTTAATGGTACCATTCTTTCCCGCTTAGGGACGACATCAAAAGATCAATGTAAGATAAAAAAAAACTTAATTCAAATAGTTTGGGGGTGGGGGGGTTGAACTGCTGCAAGATGTGGTTTTCCGACTTTGATTTTTACATATATCTATAAGAATCAATCAATTTTTCCCAAATTAAGTTAAGAGGGGGTGCGGGGTCAGAGAAAAAAACTATGTGAATTAAGTTTTTTATCCTTCATTGAACTTTTGATGTCGTCCCTTATCTGAGACAATAGCGTAACATCACAACATAAACAGACACTATAAAATATCAATTAGAATTGCTAAACTCAATTAAAAGACATGCTAATTAACACAAGTAAACATACACTGAACGAATAAAATTGATCTATGATACAATGCAAATACAAAATCAATAATAAAATAAGTGATGAATAATTAAAGTAATTGTATTATACCGCTGTGAAATGTTGAACTATTTCAGAAAAAAGCAACAATAAACTTTAACCAAAATCCGCCATTTACAATAATATTATACACAGGTAAATGAAAATTATTTTGTTGTTAGTTTTACAGTTCAAAAGGAGAAAGGCAATATTTTTACAAAATATATAATTTTGATGTTCATACTTCGAAGAAATGAATACCAAACACTTATCAAAGCTGTTATATATGTAAGACTCGGATCGACGTCCGGTCTCTAATCGACGTCCATTCATCAAATCGACGTCCAAATCGGACGTCACAATAAAATAACATTCCAAATCGACGGCCAATTTTTGGCATCTCTAATCCTCCAATTTTAAGCTTTTCTATTTGACGTCCGTTTTTGCAGGGAAACAGAATACAGAATAGACCTAAGGTAGCAATAAACAGTTAGGAAAAAAATGTAAAAATTTTACCAACTATTTGTGTCATGTATGTGCATATGTATGTAATCAGAATCTTCCATAGATTTTATATCCAGTATATAAAATGGTTAAATATAGTTTCTTTTGGGTGTATCCATGGCAAAAATCTGCATTTATTTGCTATAAAATATTACAAAAAGGGGGAAAGAGGTCATATATTTCCCCAAAATTTGGCTAAAAGTAGAATTTCAATCGCTTGAAGTAATACCTTTTCTGAAGCTGTTTACATATATCTTTCAGTTAAACCAATGAAAATCATATGTCTTTCGTCTCATTTTTTTGTAAAATTGCGTCAAAAACATCGTGTAGAAAAAAAGTGTTTGTAAACATTAAATTAATTTCTGGACCGATGACTGGTCCAGCTATGAAAATACGGAGAGTCAAACAGAAAATAGCCAATAAAACACGTAAAAAATAATATTGATGATCTTATAAACCATCTTTGAAGGCTAAATTAGTACTCAGCTATCTAAAAAAGAATTTTATTACACAATAACTTTCAAATTTGAAAAATCTACCGTGGCCAAAATGCGAAACTAAACTCCTAACTGTGTATTGCTACCTAAACCGATATCAGTTGAAACCTCAAAACTTTCAAATGTATTATGTGTGACAAATTAAATCTATTTAAAACATATTTGTTTTATATTCATTAACTATAAGGTGGTCAAATAAATTAAAGAATAGCAATAACTTGTTTTGAATACCATCTGGAAACTTCGATATTTTAAAAATTATCATTGAAAATTGGCCGCCATTGCAACTCCTCTGACAGACACTTATGATTAGATATTCCTACTCAGAGGCTTCTGGTTGTCCGACTGTATGTAAACAGGTTTTGCTATTAATTTTTAGATTTTAAAGATTACATAAAAATTAGGAGATAGGATATGATTTCCAATGGGATAACTATCCAACAGAGTTGAAATAAAGTGAATGTGAGCAATTAAAGGCGATCGTACGGCTTTCAACAATGATAAAAACCCATCTGGGAAAGGCTATAAAAACCACAACATGAATGATGTAAATTCAAATTAGAAAGGTAATTTTGAAGTTCGTGTTGACTAGAAATGTCAAGACAACAGCTGCCTTGTAAGGGTTAATTTGGTAAAACAATCCATGTCAAGAACTTGAGTAATTTGATATATGTAGTACTAAAGCAAACCTGAAAAAGTTCAACGAAATGACATACATATTTTATAATTCAAGTGGGTTACAAGTTACAACATTATTTTGTACTGAAAACAGATGAACAGTAAAATTGATAATTGGTTTTACAAAAAGAGACAAAATATTATTAAACTTTTCCATTCAGGACTGCTATACTTTTTCAGAAATGTATTTACAAACATAATATTGTAACAAATTATATCGTTTAAAAGTCTACTGTTACAGTTCTTCCTTCCTTCTGATTTTGATATTATCCATAGTTTGCATTGCTGGTGATGCATGCATAGCCTTATAATCTCACTCTCTCGACGCAGCCGGCCTTGCTACTTTTGAAGTTCGTGTTAGTTCTTCAGTATTGCATCTGTTAAGCAAGTGTCGGCGGTATTTACAAAATGGAAAAAAATAAGAAAAATAGGTGCTCCTATTTTATAATAGACCATTATTAAAGTCCCTCTGGTATTTGTTGCCTCTTTTTAAAAGAACTTCTTCACTATAACTGCACAACATTTGCATCTATGATTCATTTCGATATATCTTTCAAGTTTTGACAAAAAATAAACTTTTCACAGACCACAAACTAGACATCTTAATAACTTATATGAGTAAGCTAGTTATTTAATTTCTCAATGTGTTGATTGACGGAATAATTTCTAAATGTATTGATCAGATCGAGAATTTCTAAGTGTGTTAATGATTTGAATGGTAAACAAAACAGGTGCTTTGACAACTCTCCATCCAAGTGGTCCGAGACCATAATTGTCGTCCCTTGATTTTCGTTTTACACGAATGTAGTCCCTAGTGTGGACAGTTTGTTACTTGCCAATTTTGTTAATACCCCTTCCAAATGTATTTGTCCATGCTTTATGCCTCAATTAGCAATTCAAGGAATGAAATGAGACTTCAACAAATTTGGGCCATGAGTTTTAAAGTAAAGTAGTGATTTGGTCCAGTTGAAAAAGGTTAAAAATTAGCACTTCGGAAGCTGACAAAAGATTTCAAGACCCCCTTATCATAAAAGTGTCCTTATTTTGAGTTAGAGCAGATGAAATTTTCTATAATTTTGATATTATTTGTCCCAAAAGTAGTACAACACACTGTAAACATTTTATTGAGGAAGCGCATGTGGGATTTTTTTTAATTTGCATTTATTGTCTAAAAGAAATGCAGTACGAAATAATTGTGTTCACGGACCTAAGACACAATTTGTAAAATTAAACCATTATAGGTCAAAGTACGACCTTAAACACGGAGCATTGACTCTATATTAAGTTAACTTACAGGAACCTGTACTAAGTAACCTTGAACTTTGACCTATTGACTTCAAATTCTACATCTTCATCCTATATAAATTGCATATCAATCAATTACCCTCTGGAAACCTTTTTTTTGTTGTTGTACAAGTGAAATCAATATTAATTGACCTCTTCCATCTGTAAATCAAGCAAAGGGAAACCTCAAGTTACAATCTGTTAACCATTTGATTCGGCAACATAGGACTGACAAACGGACAAAACACGACTATATGGTCATTGAATAGTGTCTTTTTAAGATAAATTCTATTTTGTATCCTTTGGGCTGAAGTTATTACTTACTATATTTTACAAATCTATGACTTTTGTCCTTTCTAAGGCCATATAATTAACTGTCTTCCTTTACATAAACTAGGAATTCAAGAAATAACATTCATGCCTTCCTCTGTCTCAATGTAAGACTTACACCTCGAATGTGACAGAAGCGGTCATCTAAGTACCATAATCTATGACAAATAACAAACAATTCGATTTGAATTATGCAATTATCAATTTCCCCCAACTTAGCAGCAATATACCATCTGTCTTTGTATATTTCTACTATAACTGTTCAGTCCATGTTTAGAAATATACTTTTGCCGTTGCTTTGAATTTCATTGTGTTATTGAGATACGGTCATTTTCTTTTATTCTTGACTTTCATTTTTTATGCACTTTGTCTATAGAGTGATTGTGTGTCGTTTTGTTTTTTTCTTTGTTAAAATAATTATTTGTTTTTATAGTGATCAAGATTATAACACAATGTTGCAGGACAACTGAATCCAAGTTTTTGACAGTTTTACCTATTACGTCTGTTTGTTTTGTGCACACATTGTTGTCCATGATTTTTTTTTATATGCGACTGTCATACAAGTGAAAGGATTTGCTAGCTATAAGTTCAGGTTTAATCCACCATTTTCTGAATACGTAAATGCCTGTACAAAGTCAGGAAAATGATAGTTGCTAACCATTCGTTTTATGTGTTTACGTTTCGGTTTTACCATTTGATAGAGAACTTTTCGTTTTGAATTTTCCTTAAAATTCTGTATTTTTGCTATCTTACTTTTTAAATCTTCGCCTTGTCGTCATATTGACAGACATACCTCATCTCCTTGTTCTTGCTTGAAGTCTTAGAAGAACAGTTAAACCAGGGTATGGTAATTTTTGCATTGCATGGTGAAATAGATTTTTCCAAATAAAACTTTTATCTGTAAAAATGTATGTAAAATGTCAATTAAAAAAGCAAAATACTGAACACGATGATTATCTCGTGAGACAACATAGAAGAAAGTAACAATGGCCAGATCTATTATTTTCTGTGGTGATCAAACAAAAAAAAACCGTTGTGTTGAAGTATATGAATAAACTTATCATAACTTCCAGGATTAAAATTTTGTATTTGCGCCAGACGCGCGTTTCGTCTATAAAAGACTCATCAGTGACGCTCAAATAAAAAAAAAGTTAAAAGGGTATTTTTACTTTAGTAATTAATAAACATGTAGAAGTGAAACTTCAATATTCTATTTAAAACAATATAATCTTGTTTATAAATGTTTTGAATAGAAAGACTCATACTCAAAGCGTGGATGGTCATAATAAATGATAAATGATACTAGTATTCATAAGTTCATGTACAAAAAAATCGGAATAATTATACCAAGTCAGGAATATGACAGTTCCTATCAAATTGCTCGTTTCTATGTGTTTAGGTGTTTGTTTTTTTATATAGGTTAAAGTATGGTTGTCAACACAGAGCCTAGGCTCATTCCGAACAGAAAGCTATAAGGGACCCACACAGCGATTTTTTTCAAGCAATACAAACAATATTGAAGTAAATAACGTAATTCGGACATCGGGATTAGAACTTGTCCTACTGAAATCGGTTTACAAATTTATTGTCAGCTATTACTTTCGATATTAGGTTTTGGCATGTTTAATTGATTTTACAAATCAAGGTTATTTTAATGGTAAATATAAAATATGCGTAGTTTGGTAAACTTATATGATGGAGTCGGTCTGAGGTGACTGTTCTGACATTTCGGATGTGGTGGTATTATAACCTTTATTAAATTCGAGGTGACCGATTCTGAAATTATTAAAATGAAAATATATTTTCACCTCTTTTCATAATGCTAGCATGACAAGATGTGTTTGGCTAAGATTGACATCTGAAAACAACATAAAAAGGCGGATTTAAATATGTATACATTATATTTAAATTTGATTAGACATTATCAAATAATAAAATTTACCTATACACAGGTTTAACTCCGCCCACTTATATGTTTGCAGATGTCAATCTTAGTTACAATGCTTGGTCAAACATTTCTACAAACGAAGCAAGTAAGTCAACCAAACATTTATGAAAAGGACTGTAACATGTTATAAATTTTATGCGTCCGAAGGTACATGTACACGTATTTTATGGTAAAACTTATTCACTTTAATTTGAACTGGAAGTATCATATGACTTTATATACAAAATGACTGAGTCTGAAATTGGTGAAATTCGAAATTTAGATTCTGTTATCATTAGTTTTGAATATACAATGTTTCCAATGGTTGAAAAAGTATTGAATTCTTTTATTCATCATGAATAAAGGCTTTTAAAATGTAAAAAATGTTTTACAAAAATGCATATTAAAAATCATCCTTAATGGATTACACTGTAGATATCGTTTTAACATTATTTTTTTCTAACTAATGAGAGTTATTACACGAATCGATAATACAACGTGTCACTTTTCATGTTTATTAGTATAATTTTGTCAAGAAAATCTATGGTTGAAAGGATGACGACATAATTGAACAATGTTTCTCTGATGAAGTTTCAATTTTCGACCTGTTTTTCAGATTAAAAAAAAAAACACGTTACGTTTTAACAAGTTAAGAACTGTTATTTTTTTTTTATTAAGAACTGTATAAGCGGCCTCAAAACTTACTGTTTAGGTTATGACATGTTTAGTTGATATGTAAAATCATAGTTGTTGTATACCTAAATATCAAAAATGCTTTTTTTTAAATGTAATTCTTATGCTGACCAAAATAATCAAAGAAATCCAAATACGGTTCTTTTTCTCTCTCTCAGAGTTTTGGGATGATATTTTTCAATGTTTACAACAAATCTGAGCTTAATTTTTGTATAAACAAGAATGTGTCCGTAGTACACGGATGACTCACTCGCTCTATCATTTGCTTTTTTCGGTGGCCCGTGAAATAGAAGTCAAAACTCCACTTTGGCATTAAAATAAGAAAAATTATGTCATAGGGAACATGTGTACTTAGTGTCAAGTTGATAAGACTTTCACTTCATATAAAACTTCTTTTGATCAAAACATCAACCTGAAGCGGGACAAACGAACGAAAGCACAAACCAAAAATCATATATCATATTGTATTATTATACAGTAGATATAGCTTCAGGGGTTTTTTGCTAACCTAATGGAAATGCGTTAGAATAAAATTGAGAATGGAAATGGGGAATGTGTCAAAGAGACAACAACCCGACCAAATAAAAAACAACAGCAGAGGGTCACCAACAGGTCTTCAATGCAGCGAGAAATTCCCGCACCCGGAGGCGTCCCTCAGCTGGCCCCTAAACAAATATATACTAGTCCAGTGATAATGAACGCCATACTAATTTCCAAATTGTACACAAGAAACTAAAATTAAAATAATACAAGACTAACAAAGGCCAGAGGCTCCTGACTTGGGACAGGCGCAAAAATGCGGCAGGGTTAAACATGTTTGTGAGATCTCAACCCTTTACTCTGTTTGCTTTCCATTACTAGCATAGGGTTGATGATACAGCAATTGAACTTTAACTTTTTTCGGCTGTCAGTGTTAACGTACTGGCACGATGTTACTTTTAGAATTGTTCACCCAATGCTATTATACCTCGTTTTAAGATCCACTGACCCAATGCCACGATGAAATATACCTATCACTTTGTATCCGTGTTAATCGAGAAAATGTTATAAAAGAATTTATGATAACTTTATATTAAACTTATCGACCTATTTAAACCAAGTTTAGTCAAAGTGATGCTAAGTGATTACACAAAAAGGTCTACACGAAGAACTGCTCTATAACATGAGATTATTTGTGAATCTGATCACATCTGATTGAACCCTAAGGTAGAATATGATTCCTAAAAAACGTTAACATCTATAATCAGCATTATCTACAATCTGTCGATATTTGTATCTTGGCATTGCACAAGGTCATCTTTTATGTTATTGACGTCTTAACACTAAATCCATTGAATGTTAAATGTGTACTGATTGATAATTTAGTCTTAGATGCATTATTTTTTAATTAGTTGTTAGTGGCCTTGAACTAGCTGTCAGTAACTGCGAGTACTCTCAGATTAGTAATTAGTGTATTTTTGTTGTTGGGATATACAAGTACCCGGCTACGTCCACTCTGTCTTTTTGTTAAATGTATTTCTATCTGTATCCATCTGATGAGTTAAGCCTTTTTAAACTGATTTTGATTTAAGTGAGAATGGAAATGGGGAATGTGTCAAAAAGACAACAACCCGACCATAGAGCAGACAATAGCCGAAGGCCACCAATGGGTCTTCAATGCACCGAGAAATTCCCGCACCCGGAGGAATCCTACAACTTGCCCCTAAACAAATATGTTTACTAGTTCAGTGATAATAAACGTCATAATAAACTCCGAATTATACACAAAAAACTAAAATTAAAAAGCATACAAGACTGACAAAGGCCAGAGATAGGGGGTGGATTTGGATCCCGCTAACATGTTAAACTCGCCCGCCACATTCTATATGTAAGTGCCTGTTCTATGTCAGCAGCCTGTAATTCAGTGGTTGTCGTTTCTTGATTTGTTACATATTTGTTTTCGTTTATTTTTTGTATATAAATTAGGCCGCTAGTTTTCTCGTTTGAATTTTTTTATATTTGTCATTTCGGGGCCTTTTCAAACTGACTATGCGTTATGGGCTTTGCTCTTTGTTGAAGGCCATACGGCGACCTATAGTTGTTAATTTTTGTGTAATTTGGTCTCTTGTGGACACTTGTTTCATTAGCAATCATACCACATCTTCTTTTTTTTATATATATACAAGCTGTCAAATTCATGAGTGCAGGTTTGACTTAAATTCTCATTTTGATTCATATTACTTAGTATATCAATTTATCAAACCATATCATATCAGACCAAAATTTAAGATACGATTTTTTTTTGTTTCAAACAGAAATCAACACGGAAAAATGAAGCGCTGTTTCGCTATAAGCCGTCAAATAGATTCAATTTGGTCAAACTCGATCAACTCATCCCAAATTATTGACTTGCAAGTCAATAATTCAAAATCAGACAAACCCGTATTTACATAACCCTAACTTTAACGATGTCAGAAGATGGATTTCGCATGCACTTTGCAAGTTAAGTTATTAAAATGAAAGAATGGCAACACCATATTCGGACCAAAAGAAATCATTCATGACCTGGTAAAACTATGTTTTATTTCTTTCATGGCATGAAATACAGATGTGGGTGAGCGCAATGACACAAATTAACTCGGTCTACTTATATATATATGTTTATGTTAGATGACGTCTAGGATAAAATACGAGCTAAATGCTGATAGATCATACGGTTTTCTATTTTCATTAATTACAGCTAATACACCTTTTATCAAACTGGCTATATATCGTTTGATAAATAAAAATGTGAAGTTTTATCTTCGAGATATTTTCATGGTATCTTTTTATGTAATTACCAAAAGAAAAAATATGTATTTATTATTATAAAGTGAGAAATGAAGGTATATTCTGAAAGACTGATGATAAATCTTTTTTTCTTTCACTATGAGCAAAATAATCTCCTAATTTCAAATTAGGATTCACAAATAAATGTGGACATACTAACGTATTCCTCTGCAACTTGTGTTTGACAAACTGCATAATCCAATTATTAGTGGAAGATATTAGCATGCAAAATCAAGGGAATTGTGCAAATGATGATACAAGCATGAAAATTAGCACGAAGCATCATTATTACATACCTTTTAAGAAAAAACTGCTGGCCATAAGAAAATTTCATTTTTTCAAGATGGCCACCACCTTTTCTAAAATGGCTGATTTTTTCCAGATTGAAATACTTATTTTTCTGGAAACCGTTTTCTTTGACCTTCTCTGAGTAAAAAATATTACCAGGTTTGGTGGATACCTTCCTAACATGTAACGTATATACTAGAAATAAATATTTGACATGTTTTTGGTTTGCGCATGCGTGAAAATGTTATAAAATTCACACACAAACATTTGAATCATTTGTTACATGCTTATAGCGCATTTGAATTTTTAATGATGTTATGAATTTGTTTGATGACATGTTTTAAGGTTATGATACACATGCGTTCAACAATTTCGCGCATGCGCAAACTATTTAATAATAAAGAACGAATTACACGCACTACAAGGGCACAATGATGGAAATCGTAGTTCATCTAACAGATGAGGATTTGAATGTCTTAAACATATCTTGATCGTCATTCATTCCTCTAAGCATCTAGGTTCTGTTCGAGTATGAAGTGTTGCTTTTGATGCCACTGTTTGAAAACACACCCTTTCAGTTGCAATGTTCAAGCATTCGATGGATAAGATGAAAAAGGTGGTTAACTTCTAAATATCGGGCAAACAGTTGGAATGGCCAGACTTCTACGAAGAACATACGTTTATTGTCATGTTTGGTGGATTGTACATTAAAATGGCTTGTTTGACGTATTAAATTATAATCCTGGTGCCTTTGGTGACTATTTTACACCACTGGGTCGATGCCACTGCTGGTGGACGTTTCGTCCCCGAGGGTATCACCAGCTCAGTAGTCAGCACGTCAGTGTTGACATTAACATGAATTATATGGTCATTTAAATGAATTTCCTGTTTACAAAACTTTGAATTTTTCCAAAAATTCATGATTTTCTTATCCCAGGAGCCAGGAGTAGATTACCTTAGCCGTATTTGGCACAACGTTTTGGAATCTTGGTTCCTCAATGCTCTTTAACTTTGTACTTGTTTAACTTTTATAGCTGTTTTGATATGAGCGTCACTGATTAGTCCTATGTAGACGAAACGCGCGTCTGGCGTATTAAATTATAATCCTGGTGCCTTTGGTGACTATTTTTAAAATTCTGAGTGATATATTGCGTGATAGTGGATGGAAACTGATTTTTATAGTTCGTTCTTATGTTGTACTGTTATACCACTGTCCCAGGTTAGGGGGAGGGTTGGGATCCCGCTAACATGTTTAACCCCGCCACATTATTTATGTATGTGCCTGTCCCAAGTCAGGAGCCTGTAATTCAGTGGTTGTCGTTTGTTTATGTGTTACATATTTGTTTTTCGTTCATTTTTTTTATATAAATAAGGCCGTTATTTTTCTCATTTGAATTGTTTTACATTGTCTTATCGGGGCCTTTTATAGCCGACTATGCGGTATGGGCTTTGCTCATTGTTGCAGGCCGTACGGTGACCTATAGTTGTTAATGCCTGTGTCATTTTGGTCTCTTGTGGAAAGCTGTCTCATTGGCAATCATACCACATCTTCTTTTTTATATGTGTTCCACTAAAGCCGATATTGCAACACCTAGAATAGCACACGCTTTTCATGTATGTTCAAATGTAATTAGGAATAGACACGCGTATCAGATAACTGCATATGTGGTTTGCTTGAATTGATAATGCCAGCCGTTATGAAAGTGTTAACACAGATCATAAAGTTTATGACTCTGTGACGTTCAAGTATGACTGTGATCAACGGGTGTAAGGAAAGAGAGTCATATCGACCAAAGTTTAATTTCCTGCGATCAATTATGAATAAAGAACTTCATGTTCCTTCGGTAGTACGCTCATTTCACGAGTCAGATATCGTAATTGACAAACAGTCCATATCAAGCATGATACCAATGTTGGTCTTGATCGTGTAAATCATGCTCGATGGTTACCCATCCATCTCCAATATATGGGCTTTCCTTCAACAACATTACCCACACGTGGCAATGAAATTTGTAAATGGTAATTTTTACTCTACGTAAGACCAGCAAGTTGATTTCTTATATTACAAATGATCAGACACAAACACAGAATAATAAGTCGTGAACGGCGATGTTGGTACCATACGTTTAATCGAAGATCCCTTCGAGACGATAGATGGTAGCTGGACCAGAAGTCAGTAGACTGGTAGATGAATTTGAAAGATTTAGTGGTTTGAGTCATTCTACAACAGAAGAACGTCGTCATGAAGACTCTACGAAAACACAAAAGTATTTCTTCGAAAAACTTTAAAGGCTTTCTAAAGTGATGAACAAGTTTGATAATCCATTTCTAGAAGAGTCGTCAGATTTGTACAAAATTTACTCTTTTTTAAGAAATTGTTGATTCAGAAGGAGGTAAGATACGTATATAAACCCCAAGATATTGGGTCCAAACAGCACGATCTTTTGAAGCAAAGGCAAAACGAAAGAGAATCTGCTTTTTTTACCCAGATGTAAAAGAATATATAAGAGCCGTAAAATGTAACTGGAAACTTCTTTGTCAAAACACAAAGCTAGAGAACCTGAACACTGACTGCGATCTCTTTTCTAGATATTTTATTTCTTATTTAGCCATTTAAACCAAACTGCTCCTCCGTCTATGTGTCAGGATGTGGTATTTAATTGCAGCAAATTGGTATACTTGAAACATTCTGCAATTTGCCATCAACTGATCCAAATTCTGACGCATTTATCGTTGGTGGGGCAGCAATGGTTAATTTATTGCCACCACTTGGGGTAAACATATTTATATGTGAATGATATCATACTGCCTTACATAAATCTTCCTTCGATAAGTATCCAAGAGTAGACATCGATTGGATATGATTTTTTGTAACCGTGAAAAAGCAGATACACGAAAGGTTGTCCATGATAAGCATGCTGCTAAAAATGGTTGTAAAAGTAATTTTAAGTAGTGCTGACATAGATGTAGTAGTATTAGGAATTGCAGTGCTCGCAAGATTAGGTGTGGACAAATTATGGATAGGTTTTTGAAGGAATAAATACTTTCGACAGTTTACTGTACATATCATACCAAATGCGTTTGGTCCTCCCGTAGTAGCTTTTCCTTTTTTCCATGCATTTAGTTGGTGTGACACTGAGTCAGCATTTCATCGGAAAGTGAAAAGGTCAGCTTGGCAGACATTGGAAGTATTCTCAGATATAACGGACATTTTTGCCCAATTTTGTATGAAGACACAGACATGTCCATCATAGAAGTATTTGTTTGCATCATGTACGGAAACATCACCGTTTGCTGTTAAGGAGGCACGATTAAACGTTTGCAAGGAAGCAACGGTCGTATTATGCTATTCTGCCGCTGCTTACTTGCAAACGATTTTAATCTTCTGGAGCACATCAAAGGAGAAGCATATATCAAGGTGGACATGTTTGGGCTCGTTTGGATTTATGCATTCGGCAGGTTGATGTTCCAAGTCATGACCACAGGAGATGGGTTAAAGAAAAAAAACCCAATGATAAATGGAAACCAAATTGGACTTCTTTGCTGGCCGCTGATCCTCCTGTCATGATTTTTTTAAATGCGGATGCCAGAAATTCAGCTCTGTTGGTAACTGTAAGTGCTATCGTTCAGGCCTTCCGTGTACATGTTTGTGTATTTGTAACTGTCAGATTATTATAAGATAAACAGCCTGTCTTTCTAAACAAACTATATATGCATTTGAGCTTTAAAAAGTCAATAATATCTCTTGTTAAGTTGATAGAAATTATAAAATGGACATTTTTCACGTTTTGCCGCCATTTTGGGACCGGAAGACCGTACTTTAGGAACTGTACATTAAGTTTTATCAAGACTGACATTGCATTATACCTATTACACAGGTTTCAAATGATTTACAAAATGTAACCAATTGGATATGACGCCATTTGCAAAATGAGCGGTGGCCATCTTAAAACAATGAGATTTTTTTATGGCCAGCAGCTGATTTTTTTTAATTATCATTTTGTCCACCCATATACCAAATTTCATGCTTGTATCACGATTTGCACAATTATGTCTATAATATCTCCCACTATATGTTACAAAAACAAAAATATACTAAGAAGCAATCAAATATCATTAATAAATAACCCAAAGACAACACCATACCCAAAACAAATCATTAAATAGACAAAACAACCACAGAAATCTTGAAATTGAGAAACATCTAAGATCTAATCGGAGATGAATTCATATGTACTCTCATAGGTGTCTTTGAATTGTGTCTTTCTACTAGTGGAAAAAAGTCTTATCATTTCGATAACAATCAACCAAACCAAGAAGCCGTATGTAAAATTTTAGATGAGATGATATAACTCTATAAATCCTTGATAGAGTCTTACTGTATTTGGCTATCATTTGGTTCAGGTTGGAAAATAACAAACAACTGACCCAGAAAAAATAACACATCAGTTTATTTTCTATCACTTCATTTCGAAATAAATCTCAAGATATTTTTGTCTTACAAGTACATATTTTCACTACACATTTAATGGTTTCAATTAACGTTCAAAATTTGAAAACGCTCTGCAAATCTAAGAATAATGAACAATGATTTGGGGAAGAAATTGAAGCCACTAAACAAAAAACAAAAAAATGAAGAAAAAAAGGTATACCGAGACCACAAGACATTGCTTTCTAAAGAACATATTTTTGTGATATCTATACATACCAATTGATATTTTATGGTGTGTTTTCTATGTTGTAATGTTATACTATTGTTTCAGAAAAAGAGAGAACGTTTGGTACCATTAAAACGTTTAATCCCGTTGCAAATGTTTGCACCTGTCCTAAGTCAGGAATCTGATGTACAGTAGTTGTCGTTTGTTTATATAATTTATACGTGTTTCTCGTTTCCGTTTTTGATATAGATTAGACCGTTGGTTTTCCCCGTTTGAATGGTTTTACACTAGTAATTTTGGGGCCCTTTATAGCTTGTTGTTTGGTGTGAGCCAAGGCTCCGTGTTAAAGGCCGTACATTGACCTATAATGGTTTACTTTTATAAATTGTTATTTGGATGGAAAGTTGTCTCATTGGCACTCACACCACATCTTCCTATATCTATACAAAAAAATCTCCAAAAAAGAAGCGATTACAGTTTAATTAACATTCTCTTGTTTTTTGTTTGTTATCATTTTGTATAAACAATGTTTTATGTCCACAAAAAGTTATCAAAGGAACCTGTTCAAATCCTAATGCGGTCAATAAAATAGACTACGGTATATGTATTGAATATAAATAATACTATAGACTTAAGTATGTACTGCAGTCAGTGAAAATAAATGAACACTGTTTAGAAGAAATTTTTATTCATCTCCAATCGACTTAAATCTTTGCATACTTATGATGGTGTTCCAAATAACTTCTTCTGTCTTCAATCGTAATCAAAACATGTGGTTTATGGCTCAATTATCTTTTATCTTCAACATTACCATCGTTGCCTTTATGTTTTCTGCCACCTCCACATGTACCTTGTCCATGACCCCTGGCACATTTTACTAAACATCGGATAAAAGCAATATGATAAAGATAGTTTGGTTGTTCAACGGATAAAACAAGTTATGCGAGACTAACTTCAAACAATAATAACACATATACAGATAATATAATGTTAATAGTATTTAAGTTAAACTGTCAAAAAAATATAGTACAAAAACTAATCATAGATACAGAGATTAAAATTGTGCACGCCAGACACTTTCCATCAATAAAAAAATCATCAGTGATGCTCAAATCAAAAAATTAAAAAGGAAATATTAAGAACAAAGTAAGAGAGTATGTGTGACTTATTTTTCGAAATGCTTCATATATATAACGATTTATGTTACTATTTGAAACCTGTATGTGGCAGTTTCGACTTCAATCTCAATTGACAGGGATTGACAGTTTTCCTATAACGGTCGGTGGTTCTTTCCGAGTATTCCGGCTTCCTCCATTAATAGAGGGTTTGACACCAATCTGAATTCAGAAGGATTGTATGTTTTGATATGGTCAGTTGTTCTCAACTGACAGTTAGATTCCTCCATTAATAAAAACTGACCACCACGATATACTGCTGATTGTCACGTTCAAAACCAACAATCAATCAATCATCGATTGAAAAAAGGAGAAAAGGGTGGGTTTGATGTAGATCTAAGATCTTTTTTGTCCTTATGTTCAAATATTTATCGTTCTTTCACTTAGACGTACCTTGTTTTGGCTTCATGCATGAGTATCCTTTAAAAGAACTTTTACCGCTACCGCCGCATGTTACTGGACAGCAATAATACCCAGGTGGACATTTACAATAACCCTTTTTATAGCAACCACACTTGGTATAGTATACGTATCTAGGTGCTGGACATACCTCACATTTATTACCATATCCCTCTGAAATCATTTGAGAAAAATGTTTAGGTACCTCATATGTGTGATTGTCTTTCAAATCAATAAATACATTGACTATAGATTTAGAGCTTGAAATGAAATGTGTTAGCCAACTGAACTTCTTTATTGTTTGAGAAAATCTAAGTACAAGTTACGATTTTTGGTATTTGATACTGGAAAACGACAACATCAACTAAGACAGTGACATCTTTGGTATTGCGCGCAATAGAATGCTATTTATGCAAGGTATTACAATAATATAACAAATCATTGAAAATTTTTGCGATACTTCAAGATATATTCTTTACATGGCTCTTCTATTTTTCGGATATTTATTTTGATAGATATCAATTTATATTTTTATATGAAAGAATCAACATCACTTTTTTTAAGAACTTTTTAGAGAAACTCAGGCCAGATTCGCATTTTGTTTAAAAAAAAAAAGACTCATCAATGACGCTCTAATAAAAAAAATTGTCATCTCAATAACCACAACAACGATAAAATAAAAAAGGAGAATATTGATGCGCAAATAACTATAAAAAACATGTTTACGTTCTCAAAGTAAAGATTACTGAAGTATCGGGAATATACAGACAAATTAAAAACAATAATTTCTGCCGATGGGCAATTTTGTTCATAACTTTAACTTGTACCACGACTAATGTAAGTCCGGTCTGAAAGAACATTCCAGAAAGAAGTACATGTTTCAAACAAAATAGGTCCATATCTCATATGCCCATGCGGTGTAGCTTTCAAAATATGTTGAATTTTCTATTTTTATTTAATGAAAGCTGAATGACTGATGATCATTGTAGAACACTTTTTTGCTATAAATTTGAAATTTTTTTTTTTTTTAAATGTACGCAAATTAAAAAGCGGTATATTATGCCTGGATTTCAGACATCAAGTACCAGTATTTTGCTATATGTAATTAAAAGTATGTCGCTGTTTTCCGTACAAAACACCATAAGGGTTTACTTTAACATGCAATTAAAGGCTGTCACTTTATTTGAACTTTCAAAAGACAAAGAGATGTTACTGCTTGAAATTGCTCAATGTAACCTAGAAAGCAATGGGACAATTAATGAAGAGTGATTATCCTTAAATTATGCCATGATTATTTTGGTTATTTTTTTTATGAAAACAAATTCAAGTAAAGAATAAAGTTAAAAAAAATGAAAAATAGAGGTCTTAAAAATATGTGTCGCTCACCTAGGTATATGTGCATAATCAACAATGTACTCTCTCCAACATTGTAGACAATGACAGAATTCATGACAAAATATCGATTGTAATGTTTGAGATACAGAGTAAAACGCAAAAATATAAAAAAAACTCTATTCGGTCAACTGACGATTTTGACCATAATAATCATTTGTAAATCTTGTTTTGCTGATTATATTTGCTTCATAAAGTTTTTCTCTATCTATAATAGTTTTCACGATAAAAGACAAAATGAAAAAAAAAATGTCGTTTCAGGGCAATAAATCTTATGAGACGTCGCCATGGAAATTTTGACTGTCAATAAACACTTGGTAGAGCTCAGAACGTTTTAGATAATGGAAACTGGTCAATATTTCACATTCGAGATCAAATTGCCATATGTATTATTTGAACATTTACAAATTCGAATGCTAATACATATTTCAATAACTTACTTCGACATGCGTGTCTGCATTCTTTCCTGCTGTGAAATTTATTTGCATTACCGCCATACCCTTTGTAACGTAGAGGTCTACATTTTCCTAACTTGGAATCGTAGTAGAAGTACCTTCCCTTTGAATAACAATGTTCTTTTTTACTGCAATATCCTTCGTTTTTCTCCAGTCCACATACTAAAAGACAAGATATTGATTACGAAAGTATCAACTTGCTACATAGCATGCCAAGAAAAAAAAATACCTAAGAAAGCGTATTTCCAGTTTTGCAATGTTCCTTACTGTTGCAATATAATTTTCAACAAAAAAAATCAATGATACAAATTTTTTACTAAAAAGCCAATAACACACAATAGACTGTATGATAATTAAATGACATAACTTTGTCAGCACAATATAACTAGGAGTCTCAATCTAATTAAATTGCCTGTGTTTTAGAATCAGGTATTGACACTTATGGTTTCATACCCTCACGATAATTAAATATACTTCTTGGTCGGTCATTAAATACGATTCTGTGAAATATTTAGAATTATTTAAATCTTTTGTAGAAGAACGAAAAAAAAATCACACGCAAATACGCAATTTCCATCACATTTGAACATGTTTATGTTTATGGTTGCATCATTTGCTGCTGTATTTATACTTTTCGTCACAAATTCATGTGGAATCAGACTAATCAGTATGCTAGTAATGGCATTCATGTCGTATTGTCATCACTTTACAATTAAATTAACAATGAAAGGAGAATATTATGTACAAAATAATTATAGCAATGGTTACAAACATACAAAAATAACATACCACATGAATTAACATGGTCACTATGTTTGTAGCCGTATGAGAATGACACTTCTACCATCAGGATCAAAAACCAAAATGCAATCGCAAACTTCATCTTCGTCTCTAGAAAGTCGTTTCAATTATTCAAGATTTCCCCAAAACTCTTGAATATGATGGCAAGACTTTCTTCGTCAGTTTTATACTAGAAATGTCAAGACAACAGCTGTCTTGTAAGGGTTAATTTGGTAAAACAATTCATGTCAAGTACTTGAGTAATTTGATACATGTAGCACTAAAGCAAACCTGAAAACCTTCACCGATATGTCATACATAGTTTACAATTCAGAAAATGGGTTACACAATTATGTTGCACTGAAATCAGGTGAACAACAGTTTTAAAAGGTAGGGGATGAAAAGGTACGTTGATAATTGGCTTTACAAAAAGAGAAAAAAATATTATCAAACTTTTCCAAAATATACTTTATCGGATAAAGCATGAATTGGAAATGAAGTATCGTCTTCAATCGACGACTTTTACAGTTCTCCCTTCCTTCGATTGTGTCCTTTTCTGATCGTATTTTTATCTGAGTTTGGATTCCTTAAATGTTTATAACATTAACTTGTTTGATACTCAAATTTTACTTTTAATCACCAAATTTATAGCTCAAACTGAAATAATGCATCTCTTTCGTATGCTGGCCGGTTAATGCCATTTCGCGTTTTCGCGTTTTCCCGTTTTCGCCTTTCATCTTCTATGGGGCGAAAAGGCGAAATCGCGAAGCCGAAAACGCGAAGTCGAAAACGCGAAAAGGCGAAATATTTTTTCTTTTCGATTTGGCGTTTTCGACTTCGAGTTTTCGCGTTTTCGCCCTATATAATATGAAAGTCGAAAACGCGAAAACGCGAAATGGTCTTAACCGGTCACCATACTTTCGCAGTCGGCGCAAAACTTAATTCGAAGGGTCTACGTGCATATTGAGTCTTCTTATGTTGTAATGCTTCACTATTGTCGTAGATTAGAATGAAGGTTAGCGCCTGTTTAAACGTTTAGACCAACTACATTTTTGTGAACCTGTCTAAGTTAGGATCCTGTTGATCGGTAGTTGTCGTTTTTTTTGGGGTGGTTCATATATGTTTCTCGTTTCTCGTTTTTTTTTTATATAGTTTAAACCGTTGGCTTTCTAGTTCTAGTCATGTGGGAAACCTTTAGACCTAATTATTTACTGCTTATAAATTTTGACTTGGATGGGATTGGTCTCATTGGCATTCATATCAAATCTTAATTATGTATGTAAAACAAGAGTTAAGCTACACAAACGGTTATTTGTTATTTTGCCAATGTTTTTTTTACATATGTGTTTATTTTATAGTGATTAAGATAATAACACAATGTTGACTGCTGAACCCCATTTTTGACATTTCAACCAATTTCGTCTGTTTGTTTTGTTTACACATCGTTGACGATATGATGGAATTTTATGCGACTGTTATACAAGTAAGAGGTTTAGCTAGATATAAAACTTAAGAAAATGCCTGTTCCAAGTCAGGAATATGACAGTTGTTATCAATTTGTTGGATGTGTTTGAGCTTTTGATTTTGCCATTTGTTAAGGGACTATCCGTTTTGAATTTTCCTCGGAATTCAGTATTTTTGTGATTTTACTTTTTCAAAAAAGGAAGGAGTTATGGTTGATTTTGCTTGTTGTACTATCCTTTTTTATTTCAGGAATTCCTGCTATACCTATTTCAAAGATGCGTTTTCTAATTATATAATAATGTTATGTTTAACATATGCGAAAAAACTAGCCAAGGTTAGGAACAATCGTGTACGACCCGAAGGAATTATTTTTAGAATTGTTCCTGTATCAGACGTTAATACATTTGTCTGACACATTATTCTATTGTGCTGTATTTGTGTTTTGTCTTAAATTAATTTTAGGTGTCCGTTGTTATTCGCTGGTTTACTTGTTGAAATGAACTATTATAATATCTATAAATAGTTGGTCAAATAAATTAAAGAATAGCAATAACTTGTTTTGAATACCATCTGGAAACTTCGATATTTTGAAAATTATCATTGAAAAATGACACCAAAATTGGCCGCCATTGCAACTTGTCTGACAGACACTTATGATTAGGATATTCCTACTCAGAGGCTTCTGGTTGTCCGACTGTATGTAAACAGGTTTTGATATTAATTTTTAGATTTTAAAGATTACATGAATATAAGGAGATATGATATGATTTCCAATGGGATAACTATCCAACAGAGTTAAAATAAAGTGAATGTGAGCAATTAAAGGCGATCGTACGTCTTTCAACAATGATAAAAACCCATCCGGGAAAGGCTATACAAACCACAACATGAATGATGTAAATTCAAATTAGAACTTCACCTGCATATGGGATATATATTTCCCAACTTATTCGATATTCAAGAGCTTGCAGCTCCTACTCAGACTTAGTAAAACGCCATCAGTGTCTGAGTAGAAAGTTGATGAACCAGGGGTATGTCAAAGAACGTCTCGTCCTTTTTCTAAAAAAAAGTTCATCGGAAGGTACCAAGACCTTGTTGATAAATATTCCGTATCAACTTCACAAATAATACACGATGGTCTTGATGTATGGATTCTGCGTACTGATGTTGTTTATCATCTTAACAACGTGTTTAATAGTTCTTTCATTTGTCTGTGTTCTATTATTAATATTACTTTTACTGTTGAATGGTATTATGTGATATCCGTTTGACGTGGCTCGGTACTTATACATCTCGTCAATGTGTTTGTATTGTCTTTCATTTTTTTGTGGCGTGTTTTGTATATGCAACTTTTTGTATTTCTTTGGTTCTTATAACGTGACTCTGTACTTTAAAAGATCCCGTCAGTATGATATTGTTCTATTTTATGTCATTATGATATATTTCTATTATGAATTACAAAATACGTTGAACCATAAACGTCAAAATCATTCAATCGCGTAGTGGAATTAACTATTTGTGGATTCTTATAAATTCTATATATAACCTTTGGACTATTTTCAATCTCGGTCTATTTCTGAAATTTATTCTTACATACTTTTGATTTTTTAACCCTATATGCTAACATTGCCTATGTAAATTTTAAAATTGTTTGTATGCACATTGAACGACAAATATATGTGACGTATAAAATTTTCTGACGTCAGACACACAAATCAATGAATGTGTTTGTAGATAGATGTTTTTGTGTTTCTGTTAAATTGTTCCTTTTAAAATTGTTATACGATGATGACTGATATACCCATATTTTGACTGTTTTATTTATTGTGTCTGTTTAGTTAACACATCAATGTAAATATAACGGAATTTGATGAGACTGTAATCAAAGTGAGAGGGTCAGCGCTAAATAACCAGGTTTAATCCACCATTTTCTACATTTGAAAATGCCTGTAACAAGTCAGGAATATGACAGTTCTTGTCCATTCGTTTTTGATGCGTTTTGTTATTTCATTTTGCCATGTGATTATGAACTTTCCGAATTGATTTTCCTCTAAGTACAGTATTTTTGTGATTTTACTATTTTTTTGTAACAAAACAATTCCGAAAAAACAAATCTGACAGACATAAACCAACGACAACAACTGGACTACATGCACATATTGAATGTGGCGGGGATAGACATGTATATGTGCACTTAACCCTTCCCAGATCTGGAACAGCGGTTTAACAGCACAACATAAAAACATAATGTCAATTTCTTGAGTATATGTTTCACTACAGGTCCGACTTGTAATACTCTCAAAACATTTGGCTGTAGTTCTTTATTTTGTGTATTGTTAAAGACTTATGCCCTCTAGATGTCATTTGGTTTTCTTTGTCGTTGGGTTGTTTTCTCATTGACATGCATTTCATTTATTAATATGAATGTAAATCTTTTGGATGAACTTTTTATCAAGATAAATATTAATATGCATGTGTTACCTATTTCGGGTTGAAAAAATCTATATGGAAAGTATGTATAAATGTATAAAAATATGACATAAGAACCCTACATATCATGTTTATTAGTGCAAGTCCTTATTGATATTGGACCTCGATTAGAAACGACTACACTCAATCGGACGTCGTTTTGGCACTACATGAAGTCAAATTGGACGTCGAATAGAGTATCAACATATTGTACGTCGATTTGAGAATGTGACGTCAGATTTAGACGTCGATTTGAGGATTGGACGTCGATTTGAGGAATGGACGTCGATTAGAGGCGGGACGTCGATCTGAGTCTAACATATAGACCACATATTACCCTGAATAAGTAAACATTAAATAACAAGAAAGCATTACAAATAGTATCAACAGGCCAAATTAGCCAGAAAACACGATTTGAGAGTACTCGCGGTTACTGACAGCTAGTTAAAAGCCATTGTCTTTATTCACACAGCCATTCAGTAAATGTGTCGATCCGAATAAAAAAAACTAAATGTGTTGATTTGATGATTATATCGAGCAGGGTACCAAGTCAGGAATATGACAGTTATCCATAATTTTGATGTTCATACTTCGAAGAAATGAATACCAAACACTTATTAAAGTTGGTATATAGACCAGATATTACCCTGAATAAGTAAACATTAAATAACAAGAAAGCATTACAAATAGTATCAACAGGTCAAATTAGCAGCAATCTGTTTTGATTTTGATGAGGGACTTTCCTGTAGAATTTTTCATCGGAGTTCAGTATTTATGTGTGTTACTTTTCATTCATGCTGTTGTGAGCTTTTAGTCTTCATCTACAAAGAAGGACCTCCTGACATCAATAGAAGTAGTCCCCTTTCCTTTATCTTTCTTCTTTCTTCCATTCCAATCAAGCAAGATACACTCCAGTTACTTTCCAGGAACCTATTTATTTCAAAAGTTCCAATAATAAGTAACAGTGACTTTAAACTTTGACCTTTTGACTCCAAATCAATAAACAGTCTTTTCCCCATATATCTTCTATTTGTTCAATTTGACCCCTTCCGCATGCGTTAACTGTATACGTTTAATTCTATTAAGCAAAGTAACTCAATTTTATATCAGAACACCACTTAATTCGGAAACATTGGACTTACAGTCGCACAAAAAGCTGACTATAAGGTTTTTGTATTGTTTTTTCTTAATTTTTTCCATTTTGTCAGATCTGGGCTTTTTACAGCTTACTACATGGTACAAATGTGTGATTTTGTCCGAATTGAAATTCATACATTGATTTGTCATCGTTAAACCCTTTGGTCTTTGGTCTAAATGTATAGTCATCTCACTGACAAAGCTCATCTCCACATTTATGCTAACACGATGAATAGTTAAACCAGTATATGGTCGAACTTGCATGGTGAACTATTATTTTTCCCAATTAAACTTAGAATTGATCAAAATGTAAGTAAAATATCAATCAAAAACGCTAATTAATGAACACTCGTGAAATATATGTTTTGAACAAGGGTCCGATCGATTATTTTCTGTGGTGATCAAACGAAAAACAATGTTTTGTTGAAGTATTTTTATTTTTGTAATGAAAAATTCGCAGAAATATATATTCTTATCAAAATGATATGATCTCGATTATAAATGTTTGGGATAGAATCTATTATAATCAAAGCGTAAATGGCTATAATAACGTAATATAAAAGAGATAAATGATATGCATAAGACCTTATAAAAAAATTCGGAAAACTTGTAACATGTTGGTGGGCCATCTTATTAGGATAGAGTTTAGACACGAATATAAAAAACATCAAATCGTCCTTTCATTCAAATAACACATTCGCGAACGAAAAGATTGCTTTTGAGGGCATAAGATACAATCACGGTGTAATATGATCGCTAACATGAAATATTTTTTATAAGGGACGTCAAAATATGACACATTTGAAAAAATGTATGTTTTGCATTGATTTTAATATATAGCTTGTAAAAATGTACATAGACCCCTGTTTTTTTAATGACGTTTGACATATGTCACTGAACAACCCATAGTTCAGTCAGTACTGGCATCTTATAATATTGACCAGTGAACTCATAATTAAGGATACTACTGATACAAGAAGGACTGCTTACATAGATCAACCCAATCGTAATGGTGTCTATATAAAATTAACGGATTCTTGTTTTTAATCTTTCCTCTACATGCCTCTGTTGGAGCATTTTCTGCGTAAGGAGTGCGCTCCTGTATATGGAGTCAATATAGTGTGAACATGCACCACCATAACGTATCAATTGAGATACGTAAAACAATATGAAGCAGCAGAGGGTATGTTACTGCTCATAAATGTGAAATTGATA
The DNA here is from genome assembly GCA_019925275.1 of Mytilus edulis. Taxonomy (NCBI): domain Eukaryota; kingdom Metazoa; phylum Mollusca; class Bivalvia; order Mytilida; family Mytilidae; genus Mytilus; species Mytilus edulis. Next base: position 74,509,085 of record CM034352.1, on the reverse strand, counting down.
ATTGGGAAGTTGAAATCATCCCGTTTGTCATAGATTTTAGTGTGAAGTCGTCTATCTTTATCAATGTTGATGAAAATATTTGGTAATTTTAGCAATACTTTTTCTAACAGTTTCATTTAAGCGGGATGTTTGGCTAGCCATATAACCTGGTTCAACCCACCATTTTTTCTTCAAATGTCATGTCCAATTCAGAAATGTGGCAATTGTTATCAAAAAGTTCGTTTCTATGTATGTTGGCGTTTGATTTCGTTGCATTCCAGTTGTTCCTTTGTTTTCCTGTTATAATTGTTTTCCCGGTTTAAATTTATAACCCGGATTTGTTTTCACCAAATCAATGTATGACTTCTGATCCCCGCTATACTACTGTAGCATTTATTGATAAGAACACTATTTGTAAGAAATATTAATGAACAAATCACCGATAGATTGCAACAAATATTATATATATACACACAAATGCAGGTCGTTTGTAAATTCTTGTATATTAAAATCAATGTGAATTATTTCTTAAGAATTGAAACACAAATTTAGAGGACAGTGTGTAAACGCAAAGTTTTTATCGTTCGTAATGAGAAAAATTTGGTATGCCCAAAGAAAAAATGAAGAATAGAAATGTAATAGAAAATACGCAGACCCGCGGTTACGTTTCATCTAAAATTAAGCCTAGTCGAGTACGATGGATCCTACATTAGACGTAGTAGCGGTTACCAACAACTAAGCCACCATATCGCTTCCTGTGATTGAAAAACGAAATGATAAAATTTGTAACAGAGTGTTATCATTCCTGGGCTTAAAAAAACCCGTTTCCAACTTAGTACACATATACCTTGTAATTTCAATAACATATACCTCTTATATTTTAAAAGGCCCCGAAATGACAATGTAAAACAATTCAAACGAGAAAACTAACGGCCTTATTTATCTTTCTAATCATTGGTAAGCAAGTGTCGATTGTATCTACAAAATGTAAAAATAAGAAAAATTAGTGCTCCTATTTTATAATAGACCAAATTTAAATGTCCCTCTGGTATTTTTTTGCCTCTTTTTAAAAAGAACTTTTTCATTATAACTGCACACAATTTGCATCTTGGAATAATTTAGATATATATATATATCTTTAAAGTGTTGACAAGACATATACTTTTCACAGACAACAAACTATACATCTTACTAACTTATATGAGTATGGTGATAAAGCTAGTTATTTAATTTCTCAATGTGTTGATTGACGGAATAATTTCTAAAAATATTGATCAGATCGAGGATTTCTAAGTGTGTTAATGATTTGAATGGCAAACAAAACAGCTGCTCTGACAACTCTCTATCCAAGTCACAATTTGTAAAAGTAAACCATTATAGGTCAAAGTACGACCTTAAACACGGAGCCTTGACTCTTTATTAAGTTAACATCTGGGTACCTATATTAAGTAACCTTTAACTTTGATCTATTGAATTCAAATCCTACATATTCATCCTATATAAATTGCATATCAATCAATTACCATCTGGAAACTTTTTTTTTTGTTGTTGTTGTGAAAGTGATACTAATATTTGACCCCCTCTATCTGTTAATCAAGAAAAAGGAAACTCAAGTAAAAGTCAGTAAACCATTTGATTCGACAACATAGAACCAAAAGACGGACAAAGAGACGACTATATGGTCATTAAATAGGGTCTATTTGACATTATTTCCATTTTGTAATCTTTGGGCTATTACTTACTATATTTTACAAATGCATGACGTCTATGACTTTTGTCGTTTTTAATGCCATATAATGAACTGTCTTAATTTACATAAACCAGGAATTTAAGAAATTACATTCATGCCTTCCTCTGTCTCAATGTAAGACCTATACCTCGAATTTGACAGAAGCGGTCATCTAAGTACCAAACTCTATGACAAACGATTCGATTTGAATTATGAAATTATCAATTACCCCCAACTTAGCAGCAATATCCCATCTGTCTTTGTATATTTCTACCTTTACTGTTTAGTCAATTTTTGGAAAATACTTTGCCGTTGCTTTGAATTTTATTGTGTTATTGAGCTACGGTCATTTTTTTATTCTTGTCTTTATTTTTTTATGTCTGTACCAATCCAGAAAAATGACAGTTGTAATCCATTCGTTTAATGTGTTTGAGCTTTCTCGGTTTTACCATTTGATAATTATAGGACTTTTCGTTTTGAATTGTCCTTTGAATTCGGCATTTTTGCTATCTTACTTTTTAAATCTTTGTCCTATTGATAGAGATATCTCATCTCCTTGGTTTTTTTCTGAAAAGATGACAGTTAAACTAGGGTAGGGTCATTTTTGCATGGTGAAATAGATTTTTTCCAAATAAAACTTTTATTTGATAAAAATGTATGTAAAATGTCAATTAAAAACGCCAAATACTGAACACGATGATCCCTTCGTGAGAAAACAATAGTAGAATTAAACAATGGCCAGATCTATTATTTTTTGTGGTGATCAAACAAAAAACAACGTTGTGTAGAAGTATATGAATAAACTCATCATAAATTCCAGGATTGAAATTTGCACCAGACGCGCGTTTCGTCTACAAAAGACTCATCAGTGACGCTCGAATAAAAAAAAAGGTAAAAGGGTATTTTTTACTTTAGTAATGAACAAACATGCATAAATGAAACTTCAATATTCTAATTAAAACAATATAATCTTGTTTATAAATGTTTTGAATAGAAACACTCATACTCAAAGCGTGGATGGTCATAATAAATGATAAAGTATACTAGTATTCATAAGTTCATATAAAAACAAATCGGAAAAATTGTACCTAGTCAGGAAATGACAGTTGCTATCAAACTTCGTTTTTATTTGTTTTGGCGTTTGTTTTTGTTGTACTTCGGTGTCCCTGTTTTTCCTTTATTGTCCTCTAACAGTTGATGTATTTCCCTCGGTTTTAGTTTGTATCCCGGATTTGTTTGCTCTGAATCGATTTATGACTTTTGAACACCAGTATACGACTGATGCCTTTATTTGTAACGTGCTGGTGAGTCAGTATTAAAATTTTAAATCGTACTAACATTCATATAATGCATTAGTGAACGAAAACATTGAGTTTGAGGTCATACTGTCGCTTACATAAAATATACTAGTAATTTTCATCGACGTCAAAATGTGACATTCTGGAAAAATGTAGGTTTTGCACTTATTCTAATAAATAGCTTGTAAATATGTACATATAGCCTTGTTTTTTTTTTAAATAAAGTTTACATAAATAGGTTACAAGAAAATTATGTGCAAGAATTCTTTATGAAAATATCACCGATACATTGCATTTAATATTATTTATATTTACAACCAAAAAAAAAATTCAGGTCTTTTAAAATTCTGGAATTTTAAAATTAATGTGAATTATTGTTGAAAGAATTGAAACACACATTTGGAACACACTAGGTAAAACAGATATAAAAAAAAATCTCAAAGTTTTTATCATTTGAAATGAGAAAAAAAAGATCTGCCCAAAGAATAGAAATGTAAAAAAAACCAATGTATCTAAAATTTCTACAATTTTTTTCTCTTAAGTTAGCACATGAAGGTATATTATTTATTACATATTTGAATTGATCAGGGTAAATAATATTTTGTATACAGTTTTTTTGTCAAAAAGTAACGTGGCATTTAAATTGTAAGGTACGCCCTTTATTTTAGATGTACACTCATTTCATTATCTTTTACAGTAGAAACGTAACTGACGTCATTAAAACGCAAAATATATACTCAGAGTTCACATAATGTAACAAGGGTGATGCTATGAGGAAGAGCCTCCTCATGGGTTAGCTGATTAGTTGATTACTTGACTGTTTTTATAGTGATTATTTTATTGCCAGACCAAAAACTTTATTATTATTTGATAATCGAAAACAGTATTCTTCTTTATTTAATTATCTTCTTTTAAAAATAAAGAATAATTATGTGATTATATTGGCAAAAAAATCTGATTATGTGATTATTTGGACACCTCCATGAGGGGCATCGAGGATAACGCTCAATCATTTCAGAAGCAGTATTCGTTGTCTATAATACAATGTGTTACTTTTCATGTTTATAAGCATAATTTAGTCAAGAAAATCTATGGTTGAAAAGATGCATATGACGACATAAATGTACAATGTTTCTCTGATGAAGTTTCAATTTTGACCTGTTTTTCAGAATTAAAAAAAACCACGTTACGTTTGAAAAGTTAAGAACTGTTATTTATTTGTAATAAGAACTGTATAAGCGGCCTCAAAGCTTACTCTTCAGTTTATGACATGTTTAGTTGATATGTAAAATCATAGTTGTTGTATACCTACACATGAAATATGCATTTTTTAAATTTTAATTCTTATGCTGAGCAAAACAATCAACGAAATACAAATGCGGTTCTTTTTTTCTCTCTCTCTCAGAGTTTTGGAATGATATTTTCAATGTTAACAACACATCTGTGCTTAGTTTTTGTATGAAACAAGAATGTGTCCATAGTACACGGATACCTCACTCGCTCTTTCATTTGCTTTTTTTCGGTGGACAGTGAAATATGATTCAAAGCTCCAATTTGGCATTAAAATAAGAAAAATCCTGTCAGGGGGAACATGTGTACTTAGACTTCCACTTCATTTAAACTTCCTTTGATCAAAACATCAACATAAAGCGTGACAAACGGACGAAAGGACGAACAGCAGACGGACAAACGAACGGAAGAACAGACCAAAAATCCTAATTTACCGAGATAGGGCATAAAAATAAGTTCTCAATTTTCATGCTTAAATATTCTATTTTAGTTTATGTTTGATATTGTATTACTATTTAGTGGATTTAGCTTCAGGGAGTTTTTGCTAACCTAATTGAAATGAGTTAGAAGACTTCATTTACTCCGTTTGCTTTCCATTACTAGCATAGGGTTGATGACACAGCAATTGAACTGTAACTCATCAATGCTATCCGTATTTCCGGTTGTCAGTGTTGGCGTCCTGGCACGATGTTACTTTGATTAACACTAGAAAAATCAGGTTTTTAAAGCAATTAAATAAGTTTCGAATTGTTCACCCAATGCTGTTTTATCTCGTTTTTAGATCCATTGACCCAATGCCCACGATGAAATATTCCTATCACTTTGCACCCGTCTTAATCGGTTATAGAAAGATTGTTTTTTAACTTATCGACCTTTTTAAACCATGTTTAGCCAGCGTAATACAAGTGATTACACAAAGAACTGCACTATAACATGAGATTATTTGTGAATCTAATCACACCTGATTGAACCCTCTGGTAGAATATAACTAATCAAAAATATAAACATCCAAAATCAGCATTATCTACAATCTGTCGATAGCTGTATCTTGGCATTGCTCAAGGTCACGTTTTTTTCTGACGTCTTTACACTAAATCAATAGGATGTTGGATTTTGGATTGATTATTAAGTCTTAGATGCATGATCTTTTTATTAGTTGTTAGTGGCACTGAACTAGCTGTCAGTAACTGCGAGTACTCTCAGATCAGTAATTAGTGTCATTTTGTTGTTGGGATATACTAGTACCCTTCCACGTCCACTCTGTGTTTTTGTTTAATGTATTTTCATGTGTATCCATCTGATGAGTTAGGCCTTTTTTCAACTGATTTTTACAGTTCATTTTTATGATGTACTGTTGCACCAATGTCCCATGTTAGGGAGAGGGTTTGGTTCCCTCTAACATGTTTATCCGCACCATATTCTAAATGTAAGTGCCTGTTCCAAGTCAGAAGCCTGTAATTCAGTGGTTGTCATTTGTAGATTTGTTACATATTTGTTTTTCGTTTATTTTTTGTACATAAATTAGGCCGTTAGATTTCTCGATTGAATTGTTTTACATTTGTCATTTCGGGGCCTTTTAAAACTGACTATGCGATATGGGTTTTGTTCATTGTTGAAGGCCATACGGTGACATATAGTTATTAATTTCTGTGTCATTTTGTCTCTTGTGGAGAGTTGTTTCATTGGCAATCATACCACATCTTCTTTTTTATATAAGCTGTCATATTCGTAAATATAGCTCAACATGCAGACTTCTTATACGTTCAGGTATTTCACATCCAATATTTTATGGAATTATTCTTTATAAAGCACAAAGGTGTCAGTATTCACCTCAAAAACTAATAAAACCTTTGAATAGACTTATTAAGAAGGGATATAGTTACGAGACTGTTGTCAGGTCATTAAAGATTGCATATTTTGGCGTTAATATTGATTCACTTATAGGGTCTTTGCATCGGAACTAAACACATTTATTCAAAAACCAGTTGTTGGCATGACACGGGTTATGTTCTTCTCATATATGTTATGATGGTATGATACTAAACCCCTAAAGGGAAGGATTGTGCCTGATGTTCATATGATGAAATCATAATCTTTCAGTCAGTTTAATTGAAGTCTGGAGCTGGCATGTCAGTTAACTGCTAGTAGTCTGTTGTTATTTATGTATTATTGTCATTTTGTTTATTTTCTTTGGTTATATCTTCTGACATCAGACTCGGACTTCTCTTGAACTGACTTTTTTTAATGTGTGTATTGTTATGCGTTTACTTTTCTACATTGGCTAGAGGTATAGGGGGAGGGTTGAGATCCCACAAACATGTTTAACCCCGCCTCATTTTTGCGCCTGTCGCAAGTCAGGAGCCTCTGGCCTTTGTTAGTCTTGTATTATTTTAATTTTAGTTTCTTGTGTACAATTTGGAAATTAGTATGGCGTTCATTATCACTGAACTAGTATATATTTGTTTAGGGGCCAGTTGAAGGACGCCTCCGGGTGCGGGAATTTCTCGCTACATTGGTGACCTTCTGCTGTTGTTTTTTTCTATGGTCGGGTTGTTGTCTCTTTGGCACATTCACCATTTCCATTCTCAATTCTATGATTGCCGGTTTGAATTAAATTCTCATTTTAATTCATAGTAATTAGTGTATATCAATTAATCAAACCATATCATATCAGACCAAAATTTAAGATACGATTTTTTTTGGTTAAATACAGGAATGAACACGAAATAATGAAACGCTGTTTCTCTATTCACCATCAAATAGTTTAAATTTCGTCAAATTCGATCAAAACATCCCAAATTATTGACTTGCAATAATTTAAAAACAGTCAAATCCATATTTGCATAACCCTAACTTTACCGACGTTAGAAGATGGATTTCGCATGCACTTTAAAAGTTAAGTTAATTAAAAAAAGAAAGAATGAAAACACCATAAAAACAACATGTCGTTGACCTATTCTGACCACAAGAAATCATCATTGACCAGGTAAAATTATGTTTTATTTCTTTCATGGTTTGATATGTTAAATGACGTCTAGTCTAAAATACGAGCTAAAGGCTGATAGATCAAATCATCTTTTTTTTTTTTTTTTATTAAACCCCTTTATCAAACTGACTATATATCGTTTGATATATAAAAATTTGAAGGTGAGAGATCTAGTTTATCTTCGGGATATCGTTAGACAATGCTTCTTACGAACATATTTCTGTGATATCTATGCATAAAATTAATTCCAGAAAAGAAGCAATTACAGTTTAATTAACATTTTCTTGTTTTTTGTTTGTATCATTTTGTATAAACAATGTTTTATGTCCACAAAAAGTGACCAAAAGAACCTGTTCAAATCCCAATGTGGTCAACAAATTGGACTACAGTATCTGTATTGAAGATATATAATACATAATACTATAGACTTAATTATGTACTGCAGTCAGTGAAAATAAATGAACACTGTTCAGAAGAAATTTTTATTCATCTCCAATCGACTTAAATCTTTTCATACTTATGATGGTGTTCCAAATAGTTTCTTCTGTCTTCAGTCCTAATTAAAATATGTGGTTTATGGATCAATTATCTTTTTATCTTCAACATTACCATCTTTATCCTTGTTTATGTTTTCCGCCACCTCCACTTGTACCTTGTCCATGACCCCTGGCACATTTTACTAAACATTGGATAAAAACAATATGATAAAGATAGTTTGTTTGTTCAACGGATAAAACAAGTTATGCGAGACTAACTTCAAACAATAATTACACATATACAGATAATATAATGTTAATAATATTAAAGTTAAACTGTCAAATAAATATAGTACAAAAACTAATCATAAATACAAAGATTAAAATTGTGACGCTTGAATCAAAAAGTTTAAAAGGTCATATTAAGAATAAAGTTGAAGAGTATGTGTGACTTATTTTTCGAAATGCCTCATACACAACTCTTTTTTTGTTTCAGTCAATTAGAAGCTTCTGAATGAGGCAACTCAGCTAAATATCCAATTCATCTGCCCTCATGTTGATACAGTCCTTTTATGGACTTATACAGTATGTCTTTTCCATAGTCGTTCTCAATTTAGTGCTTCTATTTAATTATGTTTTTTGTGTTTCTAAAATATCAATCAAATGACACAATAGTTTAAGGAACATTTAGTAGTATTGCTATTGAAGTTCGAAATAAAGAGCCTATCAAAGATATACAGACTTATATTTTCCAGACAAAACGCGCGATATGAGCTGTGCATCTTGTTGAAAGACATGGGTCTATGTTAATAGTTTCAAATATCAATATGTTTTTCTTTATGTTTTTCTTTAATTTGTTTTTAATAGCAACAAGTATTATACTTTTATGTTCTATTTCGGACTGATACATGGAGCCTTTAGCTTCAAGAAGAAAAGAAAAATTAATGAAGTTTAGTTTGAAACTTTTAGAATTAAGGAATGTATCTTCGTCGTGCAAAGCTCTTATTACTTGCCCCGCTTTATCTATACATTTTGTCCTTTTTGGTTTTTAGCTCTTCGTCCTTTTAATAAGATTTGAATTTTCCTATATTTTGGCCTCGAGCGACACTGAATAGACATTGAATGTGCATCTATTGCAGAACATTGGTACCGTTTATGTTACTATTTGAAACCTGTACGTGGCAGTTTCGACTTCAATCTCAATTGACAGTTTTCGTATATTGTCGGTGGTTCTTTCTGAGCATTCCGGCTTCCTCCATTAATAAAGGGTTTGACACCAATATGAATTCAGAAGGATTGTAAGTTTTGATGTCGATGGTCGGTTGTTCTTTACTGACAGTTGGATTCCTCCATTTATAAAAACTGACCACCCCGATATAACCAATACTGCTGATTGTGGCGTTAAACACCACCAATCACTTCATCATTGATGTAGATGAAATATCTCTGTTAGTCCTAAGAAGAGAAACCTTATGTTCTAATATTTGTCGTTCTTTCACTTAACTAACCTTGTATCGGCTTCCTGCATGAGTATCCTTCAAAATAACCTTTACCGCCGCCGCATGTTACTGGACAGCAATAATACCCAAGTGGACAGTATAGATGAAAGATCTTTTTAAGTCTTTATGTTCAAAAATTTATCGGTCTTTCACTTAGACGTACCTTGTATTGGCTTCATGCATGAGTATCCGTTATAAGGGCCTTTACCTTTACCTTTACCTTTGGTGCCGCATGTAACTGGACAGCAATAATACCCATGTGGACAGTTACAATAACCCTTTTTATAACAACCACACTGGGAATAATATACGTATATAGGTGCTGGACATACCTCACATTTATTACCATATCCCTCTGAAATCAATTGAGAAAATGTTTATGTACCTTATATGTGTTATTGTTATTGGTGGTTGCAGATCTTATCTTTCAAATCAATAAATACATTGACTATAGATTTAGAGTTTGAAAGGAAATATGTTAGCCAACTGAACTTCTTTATTGTTTGACGCGGGGTTGTCGTTTAAATTGCGTTTGTTTAGATTTGTACCATAAAACAGATGGACAGGGTGGTTTATTCTATCCATAGTATCTAACTAATTTTCGATCTAAAATTTTCAAGACCTGAAATGTATGATAACATTTAAAGCTGAGCTATATAAAACTTAACAGATGGGCGATATATGTAATGCATGATATAGATTTACTTTGAGACATTTTTTCTTGGTCCGTGTACAAATCATACAAGCGCAATATCAATCAATGACAACACAAAAAGAAAATCTGATGAATTGACTACCAGTGTTAGGGAAAATCCATGTAGAAGTTACGATTTTTGGTATTTAATACCAGAAAAATACAGCACAAATTAATTCAGTGACATCATTGGTATTGCGCGCAATAGAATGCCCTTAGGTATTCATGGTATTACAATATAAAAGCAAATCATTGAACATTTTTGCGATACTTATTACAAATTCTAATTCTAAATATATATTCAATAACTTACTTCGACATGCGTGCCTGCATTCTTTCCTGCTGTGAAATTTATTGGCATTACCGCCATAACCTTTGTAACGTAGAGGTCTACATTTTCCTGACTTGAAGTCGTAGTAGAAGTACCTTCCCTTTGAATAACAATGTTCTTTATTACTGCAATATCCTTCGTTTTTCTCCAGTCCACACACTAAAAGACAAATCTAATTTATTATATTGATTACGAAAGTATCAACTTGATAAATTGCATGTCAAGTAAGTAAGAAACATCTTAGAAACTGTCTTTCCAGTTGCGCGTCTGTCCTAACAATTGCAATATAATGTTCTAAAAAAAGCCAATAATACATAATAAACTGCCTGGTATTTAATGCAAAATATATCTAGGAGTTCTCAATAGTTTTTGATCTAAAATTGGGAATCGAAGTCATATAAGTAATAAAGATAATCCCATTAAAGACTTTCTGAATAGGAACCTCAATCTAAATAAATTGCCAGTGTATTAGAATCAGGTATTGACATTTATGGTTTCAGACCCTTACGATAATTGAACAGAATTCTTGGTCGGTCATTAAATACGATTCTGTGAAATATTTAAAATTATTTAAATCCTTTTGTAGAAAAACGTTTGTACATGTTTATGTTTATGGTTGCATCATTTGCTGCTGTATTTATACTTTTCGTCACAAATTCATGTGGAATCAGACTAATCAGTATGCAGAAATTGAAATAAAAAAAATATATTCACTTAGCAGACATTTATATGAATTTATTTCATAGTTAAAAAAAAGTAGACTTGACTATTTAATTGGCGTCTGGTCAACGTCTAGTGTCAAATATTACATTTACATTTCTAACGATTAGATGTTGGTGAGATATTTACATATCCTTTCTTATACAAGTCATTCATTTGGGAGTAATCTCACCCTATCCGGATACATTTCTTATTTATACATCGGATGTGACGGGTGAAATTCTTTTTTAATTTTTTTTTAAAGTGATACGTATGCTAGAAATGGCATTCATGTCGTCGTGTCATCACGTTACAATTAAATTGACAATGTAAGGAGAATAGTATGTACAAAATAATTATAACAATGGTTACAAACATACAAAAATAACCTACCACATGAATTAACATGGTCACTATGTTTGTAGCCGTATGAGCATCACACTTCTACCATCAGGATCAAAAACAAAAATGCAATCGCAAACTTCATCTTCGTCTCTAGAAAGTCGTTTTAATTATTCAAGATTTCCCCAAAACTCTTGAATATGATGGCAAGACTTTCTTCATCAGTTTTATACTAGAAATGTCAAGACAACAGCTGTCTTGTAAGGGTTAATTTGGTAAAACAATTCCTGTCAAGTACGTGATTAATTTGATACATGTAGTACTAAAGCAAACCTGAAAACCTTCACCGATATGTCATACATAGTTTACAATTCAAAAAATGGGTTACACAATTATGTTGCACTGAAATCAAGTGAACAACAGATTTAAACGGTAGGGGGTGAAAAGGTACGTTGATAATTGGCTTTACAAAAAGAGAAAAAAATATTATCAAACTTTTCCAAAATATACTTTATCTGATAAAGCATGACATGGAAGTATCGTCTTCAATCGACGACTGTTACAGTTTGGATTCCTTAAATGTTTATAAATAAAGGCAACAGTAGTATATCGCTGTTCAAAACTCGTAAATCTATGGACAAAAATCAAAATTGGGGTAACAAACTAAAACTGAGGGAAACGCATTAAATATAAGAGGAGAACATCGACACAACATTAAAATGTAACATTAACTTGTTTGGTACTCAAATTTTACTTTTAATGACCAATTTTATAGCTCAAATTGAAATAATGTATCTCTTTTGAATGCTGGCCGGTTAATGCCATTTCGCGTTTTCGTCTTTCATCTTCTATAGGGCGAAAACGCGAAATCGCGAAGTCGAAAACGCGAAAACGCGAAGTCGAAAACGCGAAATATTTTTTCTTTTCGATTTCGCGTTTTCGCCCTATAGAATATGAAAGGCGAAAACGCGAAATGGCCTTCACCGGCCACCATACTTTCGCTGTCGGCGCAAAACTTAATTCGAAGGGTCTACATGCATATTGAGTCTTCTTATGTTGTAATGCTACACTATTGTCGTAGATTAGAATGAAGGTTAGCGCCTGTTTAAACGTTTAGACCAACTGTATTTTGTGAACCTGTCTAAGTTAGGAGACTGTTGAGTAGTTGTCGTTTTTTGGGGTGGTTCATATATGTTTCTCGTTTCTCGTTTTTTTTTATATATAGTTTAGACCGTTGGCTTTCTAGTTCTAGTCATGTTGGAAACCTTTAGATCTAATTATTTACTGCTTATAAATTTCGACTTTGATGGGATTGGTCTCATTGGCATTCATACCAAATCTTATTTATGTATGTAAAACAAGAGTAAAGCTACATGAAAGGTAATTTGTTATTGTGCCAATGTTTTTTTTACATATGTGTTTATTTTATAGTGATTAAGATAACAACACAATGTTGACTGCTGAACCCCATTTTTGACTTTTCAACCAATTACGTCTGTTTGTTTTGTTTACACATCGTTGACAATATGATGGAATTTTATGCGACTGTTATACAAGTAAGAGGTTTAGCTAGATATAAAACTTAAGAAAATGCCTATTCCAAGTCAGGAATATGACAGTTTTTATCAATTTGTTGGATGTGTTTGAGCTTTTGATTTTGCCATTTGTTAAGGGACTATCCGTTTTGAATTTTCCTCGGAATTCAGTATTTTTGTGATTTTACTTTTTCAAAAAGGAAGGAGTTATGGTTGATTTTGCTTGTTGTACTGTCCTTTTTTATTTCAGAAATTCCTGCGATACCTATTTCAAAGATGCATTTTCTAATTATATAATAAATGTTGTGTTTAACGTATGCGAATAAACTAGCCAAGGTTAGGGACAATCGTGTACGACCCGAAGGAATTATTTTTAGAAATTTTCCTGTATCAGACTTTATTACATTTGTGTGACACATTATTCTATTGTGCTGTATTTGTGTTTTGTCTTAAATTAATTTTAGGTGTTCGTTGTTATTCGCTGGTTTACTTGTTGAAATGAACTATTATCGGGGCCTATTATAGCTGACTATGCGGTATGGGCTTTGCTAATTGTTGAAGGCCGTACGGTGACCTATAGTTGTTAATGTCTGTGTCATTTTGGTCTTTTGTGGATAGTTGTCTCATTGGCAATCATACCACATCTTCTTTTTTTATATTATATCATTTATTTATGTATTTCTCTGTCCTGCATGTTCTAAGATATAAAAAGATGTGGTATGAGAACCAATGAGACAACTATCCATCAACGTCACAACTGATAAAATTAAACCATTATAGGTCAAAGTACAGTCAACACAGATCCTTGGCTCACACCGCACAGAAAGCTATAAAGGACCCCAAAAATTACTAGTGTAAAACAATTTAGACGGTAAAACAAACAGTCTATTCTATATAAAAAACATGAACGGGAAACACTTATGAACCACATCAACAAACGACAACTATTGAACATCAGATTCCTGACTTAGGACAGGTGCAAACATTTGCAGCAGCTTTAAACGTTTTAATTGTACCAAACCTTCCCGCTTATCTGAAACAATAGCGTAACATCACAACATAGACAGACACTATAAAATATCAATTAAAATTGCTAAACTCAATTAAAAGACATGCTAACACAAGTAAACATATACTGAACGAATAAATTTGATCTATGATACAATGCAAGTACAAAATCAATAATAAAATAAGGGATGAATAATTAAAGTAATAGTATTATACCGCTGTGAAATGTTGAACTATTTCAGAAAAAAGCAACAATAAACTTTAACCAAAATCCGCCATTTACAATAATATTATACACAGGTAAATGAAAATTATTTTGTGGTTAGGTTTACAACTATATAATTTTGATGTTCATACTTCGAAGAAATGAATACCAAACACTTATCAAAGATGGTATATGTGTAAGACTCAGATCGACGTCCGGTGTCTAATCGACGTACATTCATCAAATCGACGTCCAAATCGGACGTCACAATAAAATAACATTCCAAATCGATGGCCAATTTTTGGCTTCTCTAATCGTCCAATTTTAAGCTTTTCTATTTGACGTCCGTTTTGCTGGGAAACAGAATACAGAATAGACCTAAACCGATAACAGCTGAAACCTTAAACTTTTAAATGTATTATGTGAGACAATTAAATCTATCTAAAACATATTTGTTTTATATTCATTAACAACTATAAGTTGATCAAATAAATTAAAGAATAGCAATAACTTGTTTTGAATACCATCTGGAAACTTCGATATTTTGAAAATTATCATTGAAAATTGACACCAAAATTGGCCGTCATTGCAACTTGTCTGACAGACACTTATGATTAGGATATTCCTACTCAGAGGCTTCTGGTTGTCCGACTGTATGTAAACAGCTTTTGATATTAATTTTTAGATTTTAAAGATTACATAAAAATAAGGAGATAGGATATGATTTCCAATGGGATAACTTTCCAATAGAGTTAAAATAAAGTACGTGAATGTGAGCAATAAAAGACGATCGTACGGCTTTCAACATTCTAAAAACCCATCCGGGAAAGTCTATAAAAACCACAACATGAATGATGTAAATTCAAATTAGAAAACTGACGGTCTAATTTATAACAAAACAATTCCGAAAAAACAAATATGACAGACATAAACCAACGATAACAACTGGACTACATGCACACATTGAATGTGGTGGGGATAAACATGTGTATGTGCACTTAACCCTTCCCAGATCTGGAACAGCGGTTTAACAGCACAACATAAAAGCATTATGCCAATTTCTTGCGTATATGTTTCACTACAGGTCCGACTTGTAATACTCTCAAAATATTTGGCTGTAGTTCTTTATTTTGTGTATTGTTGAAGACTTGGAATGAAATTCAAAACAGTGTGGCTGTGGCCATTGATTGACACATTAAATTCATCCAATGACTGGGACAATTTAGGTGAACGTTTGTATGTAAAGACACTGGCATTGCTCACTGTGTACTTTTTAAAGACACTTAAACTATGGGGTCACCAAAGGTCCACAACACCTTAATAAAGTATTTCGAAAAATTAATCAGGAATAACACGATGTTTTGATTTATATCAATTGTATAAATCAAAACATAAAGGTTATTCCTGATTAATTTTTCGAATTATTTTATAATTACAGGCGTTAAGAAACCTTTGGTGACCCCACAGTTTAAATGTCTATCGTAGGTACGTCGTGAACAGTGGTCGTTACAGACACACGTTCACGTAAATTGTCCCAGTCAATGGATGAATTTAATGTGTCAATCAATGGCCACAGCCACACTGTTTTGAATTTCATTATATGCCCTGTAGATGTCATTTGGTTTTCTTAGTCGTTGGGTTGTTTTCTCATTTACCTGCATTTCATTTATTAATATGAATAGGAATGATTGTAGATCTTTTGGATGAACTTTTTATCAAGATAAATATTAATATGCATGTAAACTATTTCGGGTTGAAAAAATCTATATGGAAAGTTTGTATAAATGTATAAAAAGTTGACATAAGAACCCTACATAACATGTTTATTAGTGCAAATCCTTATTGATATTGGACCTCGATTAGAGACGACTACACTCAATCGGACGTCGTTTTGGCACTACATGAAGTCAAATTGGACGTCGATTGGAGTATCAACATATTGCACGTCGATTTGAGAATGTGACGTCAGATTTAGACGTCGATTTGAGGATTGGACATCGATTTGAGGAATGGACGTCGATTAGAGGCGGGATATAGACCACATATTACCCTGAATAAGTAAACATTAAATAACAAGAGAGCATTACAAATAGTATCAACAGGCCAAATAAGCAAGAAAACACAATTTGAGAGTACTCGCGCTTACTGACAGCTAGTTAAAAGCCATGGTCTTTATTCACACAGCCATTCAGTAAATGTGTCGATCCGAATAAAAAAAAAATGTGTTGATTTGATGATTATATCGAGCAGGGTACCAAGTCAAGAATATGACAGCTGTTATCCATAATTTTGATGTTCATACTTCGAAGAAATGAATACCAAACACTTATCAAAGCTAGTATATAGACCAGATACTACCCTGAATAAGTAAACATTAAATAACAAGAAAGCATTACAAATAGTATCAACAGGTCATATTAGCAGCCATCTGTTTTAATTTTGATCAGGGACTTTCTGTAGAATTTAATTTTGATCAGGGACTTTCTGTAGAATTTAATTTTGATCAGGGACTTTCTGTAGAATTTAATTTTGATCAGGACTTTCTGTAGAATTTTTCATCGGAGTTCAGTATTTATGTGATTTTACTTTTCATTCATGCTGTTGTGAGTTTTTAGTCATCATGTACAGAGAAGGACCTCCTGACATCAATAGAAGTAGTCCCCTTTCCTTTATCTTTCTTCTTTATAAGTTCCATTCCAATCAAGCAAGATAAACTCCAGTTACTTTCCAGGAACCTATTTATTTCAAAAGTTCCAATAAGAAGTAACAGTGTCTTTAAACTTTGACCTTTTGATTCCAAATCAATAAACAGTCTTTTTCTCATATATCTTCTATTTGTTCAATTTGACCCCTTCCGTATGCGTTAACTGTATAAGTTTAATTCTATTAAGCAGAGTAACTCAATTTTATATCAGAACACCATTTAATTCGGAAACATTGGACTTACAGTCGCACAAAAAGCTGACTATAAGGTTTTTGCATTGTTGTATCTAAATTTTTTCCATTTTGTCAGATCTGTGCTTTTTACAGCTTACTACATGGTACAAATGTATGATTTTGTCCGAATTAAAATTGATACATTGATTTGTCATCGTTTAACCCTTTGGTCATTGGTCTAAATGTATAGTCATCTCACTGACAAAGCTCATCTCCAATATTTATGCTAACACGATGAATAGTTAAACCAGTATATGGTCGAACTTGCATGGTGAACTATTATGTTTTCCCAATTAAACTTAGAATTGATCAACATGTAAGTAAATATCAATCAAAAACTCTAATTAATGACACTTTGGGGATGATCCCCTCGTGAAATATAAGTTTTGAACAAGGGTCCGATCGATTATTTTCTGTGGTGATCAAACGAAAAGCAATTTTTGTTGAAGTATATTTATTTTTGTAATGAAAAATTCGCAGTAAATATATATTCTAATTAAAATGATATGATCTCGATTATAAATGTTTGGGATAGAATCTATTATAATCAAAGCGTAAATGGTTATAATAACGTAACATAAAAGAGATAAATGATATGCATAAGACCTTATAAAAAATTTCGGAAAACTTGTAACATGTTGTGGGCCACCTCTTATTAGGATAGAGTTTAGACACGAGATTTATTAAAATATCAAAATCGTCCTTTCATTCAAATAACACATTCGCGAACGAAAAGAATTGCTTTTGAGGGCATAAGATACAATCACGGTGTAATATAATCGTAACATGAAATATTTTTATAAGGGACGTCAAAATATGACACATTTGAAAAAAATGTATGTTTTGCATTGATTTTAATATATAGCTTGTAAACATGTACATAGACACCTATTTTTTTAATGACGTTTGACATGTGTCACTGAACAACCCATATTTCAGTCAGTACTGGCATCTTATAATATTGACCATGAACTCATAATTAAGGATATACTGATACAAGAAGGACTGCTTACATTGATCAACCCATTCGTAATGGTGTCTATAAAATTAACGGATTCTCATTTTTAATCTTTCCTCCACATGCCTCTGTTGGAGCATTTTCTGCGTAAGGAGTGCGCTCCTGTATATGAAGTCAATATAGTGTGAACATGCACCTCCATAACGTATCAATTGAGATACGTAAAACAATATGAAGGAGCAGAGGGTAAGTTACTGCTCATAAATGTGAAATTGATAATTGTGAAGTTGAAATCATCCCGTTTGTCATAGATTTTAGTGTGAAGTCGTCTATCTTTAGCGGGATGTTTGGCTAGCCATAAAACCAGGTTCAACCCACCATTTGTTCTTCAAATGTCATGTCCAATTTAGGAAAGTGGCAATTGTTATAAAAAAGTTCGTTTCTATGTATGTTGGTGTTTGGTTTCATTGCATTTCAGTTGTTCCTTTGTTTTCCTGTTATAGTTGTTTTTCCCGGTTTAAATTTGTAACCCGGATTTGTTTTCACCAAATCAATTTATGACTTCTGATCCCCGGTATACTACTGTAGCATTTATTGATAAGAACATTATTTGTAAGAAATATAATGAAAAAATTACCGATAGATTGCAACAAATATTATATATATACACAAAAATGCAGGTCGTTTGTAAATTCTTGAAAATTAAAATCAATATGAATTATTTCGAAAGAATTGAAACACAATTTAGAATATAGTATGTAAACGCAAAGTTTTTATCGTTTGTAATGAGAAAAATTGGTATGCCCAAAGAATAGAATGTAATAGAAAATACGCAGACCCGCGGTTACGTTTCATCTAAAATTGAGCCTAGTGGAGTACGATGGATCCTACATAAGACGTAGTAACGGTTACCAACAACTAACCACCATATCGCTTCCTGTGATGGAAAAACGAAGTGATAAAATTTGTAACAGAGTGTTATCATTCCTGGGCTTAAAAATACCCGTTTCCAACTTAGTACACATATAACTTGTATTTTCAATAACATATACCTCTTATATTTTAACAGAATAAATTGATACTGGAAATGGAGAGTTTGTCAGAGACAACATCCGAATGCCAGCAATGAGTCTTCAATACAGCCAGAAAATCCCGCCCCGGGGTGTTCTTTAGCTTTCCCCTTAACAAAAATGTGTACTAGTTCATTGTAAATGGATTTTATATTAAACTCTGAAACATATTAATAAACTAAAATTAAAATTCACACAAGACTATAAAAAAAGGCCTAAGGCTCCTGATTTGGGACAGGCGCAAAAATGGGGGGTGGGGTTAAGTATTAAGGAATCCTCCTCTATACCTCTACCCAATGTAAAAAACATTAGACTCTGATTCCTTTTTTAAACTGAGATTTACTGTGCCTTTTGTTGTGTGTCTGTTTATTCCACATTAGCTAATGGTATAGGGGGAGGATTGATCTCTCACAAAACAGGATTTATCTGCCGAACGGTTACCTATCTCTTGTCAGAAACCTCTGTCCTTTGCTTGTATTGCAAGTTTTTGGTTTATTCGTATGTTTTGTGGTTGAGTGTGGTGTCTATTTTACTGAACAAGTATCCATTATTGTTTAGAGGCCAGCTGAAGGCCGACTCATAAGTGTGTGATTTTTTGTAGTTATCTACAATGTTGGAAGACTGGACGATTTTGAAATCAAGAAAATTAAATAAAATCAGACATTTTACTGCACATATAATGGAAGATGTTGACAATTATGTTCATAAAACATACACTGATTAATTTAAAAACTTGAATAAATCTAAAGATATATGTTATTAACAAATAGCTTGATTTAGGCATGCAAATGATATAAAGAATGTTTAACTTATTGAGCTATATAAAAAGAAGGAGAGTGTAGAGTGATTGCCATTAAGACAAAATATACTTGAGGGACATTCAAATGCATAGATCAAAAATAAACTGACAATGGCATGGCTTAAAAAAGAAATAGACATACAGAAAAACAATAGTACATAAAACACAACGTAAGAAACTAAAGATAAAGCAACAGGAACCCCATCAAAAACTTTGGGTAATATCAGGTGCTCAGAAAGAGTAAGCAGATTCTGCTCCACATGTGGCACCTGTCATGTTGCTCATGTTAGTCCAAACCCAGTAACAAGTCATTAGGTCACATTAGTGAAAAGGGGACGGGATTGTAGTTACAACTATCATTAAATGTATCAGATGTTGAATGAGTGCCAATGAGAAAACTCTTCATCCAAGTCACGATTTGTAAAAGTAAACCATTTTAGGTCAAAGTGCGGTCTTTTTGTTTGTTTAGAACTTTCAATGGTAGAGATGAGGCTTGGGATATATAGCTATCAAGGCAATGACCTGGGGTTTTGATTGTATTTCATTAAATCTAAAAATAAAGTCAAACATTTTACAATACATAAAATCAAGTCAATTTTTTTCATTATTTTATTTTTAAAATGCAAACGATAACATATAAATAACCAATGCAATTACATAATATATATTTTGTAAGCACAGATGACAACTTTTCAAATCTTCATAAGTAAAGATTCCCTCGAAAGGAAAATCTTTTAGTCTCATTTTGTCTTTGATCTTATATTTAATTTTTATATTTACTCGCAAATGTCTTGAAACAATTCTTATGATCAAAATGTCTCAAATTACAGTGTAAACCAACCACTAACCATTTAATTACCAATAACAATATAATCAATGATACAGAATAAATATTGTTTACAAATAAAATTATATTTTGACTATTATGTGTATATTTTTTAAGTGAAGTAATTTCGTAAAAAAATAAGAAGATCCTTTTCCTCAGAAATAGAACCAGATCTTCAGAGGGGGCAATTTCCTTATTTGAAAAAAAAATTGTGTATTCTTGCAAATTGCCTTTTTGCTTGTTTTGCAGAGAGTTGCTATATATGTATCAACTAAAGCATTATTTCAAGTATGAGAAGGACTCTGCTATAAATCTAATAGATTATTATATTACTTCATATTTAAACCCCTGGATAACATAATATAGCTACATGTATTTTAAAAGAAGACTACAAGTTGCTTATTTTCTTTTGTTTCAGTGAACTATATGCTTTACTGTAACTGAAAAAAAATACAATGCATGAAAAGTGGTTTATGGATTTCAGAACTTTTAAAAAAAAAGCTGTCAATTTTTGTGCAATGTAAAAAATATAGGATAAATAACAGATCTAGACAAAAACATATAAAAATAGATATTTCATAATTCAAATGGAAAAAAAATAAGATTTTTACAAGAAATCCTTAATGACTAAAGAAATAGTATATATATAAATATCCATATATTTAAATGCATAGTATCTGTTTCTCATGTGTCATTTTATCAAAATTGTACATGAAACTAGATTATCATCAAAATAAGGACAATCTCCTTATTTATGAAGATTTGACATTAATATCTCAATGGCAAACATCTGTTATGCTTGCCATTGAGATAACTATTAACCAATGACCAAAGTATAAGTACATGTAAGAATGTGCCGTATTTTTTTTAAAGAAAAATGGTGTTATAATGCTGTCAAATTTAGCTCAGCAGTATTGTACAATATGAGAAGACTGCAATAGTGAAATACAGTTGATATATGACAATATGTTTCTGAGAAATTGACCTAAATACAAATTTAACAAATGTCACTCAGTTCTGAAGTATAATTATACATTGTCACCCAAATGATGATGAACAGTGCTGAACAGAGCTATACTACAAAAAACTACTTATGATGTGAGTTTAATTGATACAGTCAGTACACAACAATTCTTCTAGGTACGGACAAAGAAGGCGCAATTTTATCTGGGTCATTGAAGCTTAATATGTTTGCCTATACTTTCTCAATTTGGCTGAAAAATTAGATGACTAGATAAAAATATATACCTAACTAAATCTATATTACTATGCAACTTAGATATAGGTTATAATAACTGTGAATTTAATCTCTTAAAGAAAGATAAAAAGTATATAATTTTTGTTAATACTCTGGAATAAATGTGTTTATTGAGTTTAAGAAAACTAATTTTTGGAATTTTTTTATTTTTACTGCATATTGGGTGTTCAAGGATAAGGATTGGTGCACAAGCTACATACAACCTATTTTTTTCTTAAGTAAAAATTGCTACCTTTTTAGGAATAAATAACTACAAATATTTACATACATAAATGGCACAATATGGACGGATTCATAAAATTACCACATAACTGAACATTTCAAAGTAAAATCACCCAGCTGACACTGCATATTGAAAATATTCAATCATTTATTACAGTTCTGTTTGTTGACATTTTGCTTTCAAGTAGACAGCCAAACTCAATATTTTATTCATAAAAAACTCAATAACTAAATTGCATAATAACCAATTGAACCTGTTTTGATAGTTTTGAGGGTAGGTAATTCTTCTTACTTAGTTATATTAAAAATGTTACAAAAAATATACAAAAATATGATTTTAATTTCTGACATACATTAGAAATTAAATATTCTATAAATGCAACTTTAATATCATGAAAATCTAGAAGTAAATCAAAACTAATAGTATGTGTAGTAAAATGCACTAACTCAAAAAATGGTGTGTAGAATGTGTGTTGCTTATTTACTGTGAAACCATAAGTGTTAAAATAAGTTGCTTATTTACTGTGAAACCATAAGTGTTAAAATAAAACAATGATAATGATTCAATGGCAAAATAAAAGAATAATAAACAATAGATCATATCTTCTTTTACACATGAAAAAAATTGTGAAGACTTTATTTTTATGGTTGCATTCATATGAAATGAAGGCACTTGTAATTGGGAATTTCCCCTTTATTAAACATTTGAAAAAAAACCATAAGAATAAAAAAAAAATGTCTCCTGTATGAATTTTGAAAGATTTCCATGGAAAAACAGATTTTACATCAACAAGGACAACCATGCTCAATTTATAAATAACTTACATTCAACAAGGCAACAATTAATACTGTCCTATCATGAGGTAAATGCACAGCATTATAACAGAATAATTCAGAAACTATGTAATTGTAGTAGAGGATTTCAATTTCAGCATCTGAAACATCAGTCAGATACTATATTTAAGGGCCAGCAGCAAAACAGTCATACTGCAATGGATATTAGTAAGACTTCAAACAGTTCATGCCATTGATTTATTATTGCAGCATATATTATTGCTTAAGGCCAGACTAATGGCCAGCTTGATGTTGATCTATTGTTCAATTTTTACTATTCAATCATTTAAGACCTTCCAAAAAAACTACCAGGAATAAAAATGCTCCTCCTTTTGCATACATATTAGTCATATACATGTACAACTTTATCAGTATGAAAATAATCTTTTTATAATAATCATACACTACACCAAACATAGATAAAAGAACTGTCAGCAGAGATCATAAATATATAGCTTAGACTTCTAAAAAAAAATCTCTATAGGACATCACTTTTAATGCATCCTTTCACAAATTTATTAGTACCTTAAACTTATCTATCTTATTGTTATTGAAAAATAAAATGGGAACATTTCGTCATAAATTCAGCCTAAATCCCTCAGGAAACAGGATGGTTTTAATCAAGGCCTCCTTTTTTAAACAAATTAAATTCTTTTAATATAGAGTTCATTTGCAACGTTGATTTATATAATAACTCATTCCCAACCAGAATTACATAGTTTCTGAAAACATTCATTATTTTTTAGAATCAAATCTAGTTTTAGCATCAGGATTGTATTGTTGAACTTGTCGTACACCAGGTATAGGTTTTTCTGAACGTTCTGTTATAGCTTCTGTTGTTTCATCGTCATAATCATCATCGTCGTCGTCATCATCATCGTCATCTTCATCATCGTCATCCTCATCGTCGTCATCATCATCATCATCATCATCATCTTCAATCTTAAAATAGAACAGAAAGTAAAGTGTATGTCATAATAGACCAGATAATATCCATTAACATTTATATCTAAGACCTATGACTTCAAATGTTTATTGATTGATTGATGGTTGCTTCATGTTCAATGGCAAATATTTCATTCATATTGAGGACAAGAACAAATTAACAATAAATACAATAGGTAGGTCCAGTAATACAGGTTGTCCAGGATGATGGATGGAAAAATTGGAATGCCAAGGGAAAATGTGAGAATATTGGGTAGGGACAAAAATTTAGCCTTGTAACAATGTTTATTGAATTTATGTTGTATCTTGTTAATAACTTTAAATGATTTTGGTAGTTAACCTTTTGATCCTTTCTGGTTCAATTCACCCAATTTGTTGTATTCATAAGGGTTGATCAAAGTTTTATATAAACACAACAATTTATTTTCATGTTATTTTTCTGCTTGCAAAAATAAGCTGGTTTACAGTATTAACTCTTTTTATCTGTACCACATTTTCCTCATTATATAGACAACAAAAAAATCAAATTACCTGTCCTCTTAAACCATTGGAAACTGGAATCAGTTTCTTAGGCTGAGCATTTGGTAGCGAATTCGTTCTGGACGGAGTAGTGTGTGGTGAGGATGCATGTTGTGCTGACTGTGACCTTGAGGGTGACCTTAAACTGGCAGGTGATGCATGAACATGTGGTTTTGTTGGTGTCGTCTGCTGTTGAACTGGAGCTGACTGTTGCCTTTGGAGACCTCTTGGTTGTGTGGATGGTGTACCAGCAACAGGAGGGGTAACTCCACCACCAGAATTATTATTAGAATTCAGAGAATTGTAAGAATTAGATCTTACTAAATTCATCCTGATTGCTGAGTTAGGCGGTAATAATTTGTCTCTAAATTCCTGCAAATTAAATAATTCAGCATATATAAATACATTTTGTATTACACAATTATTAAAAAAAACCACATATTATGTTTAATCTCAGTGTATTCTTATTGCAACATAGTTGTTCAGCTTATCCCGCCATATATCAAAATGCAATATGACTATCATAATCGAATTTATTGATGATAGAAAAGAATCAAAGAGCATGATTGCTCTGAAGGATACGATTGTCATTGTTTTCATTCATACATGTATAAGTATTATTTTCAAAAATAATTCTGAATAGTTATTCAACTTTAAAAGTAGCCAATCCTCGATTCAAGTGTATGAACAATGTAATTATTGTGTTTTATTTTTGTACTATCAATTCCAAGTTTACTTTCCACAGCAGTCCCCGAGAGTGAGAGAAGGTATTTCACTTCGTACTTCATCACCTATTTTCCTAAGTGAATGCAAGGAGGAACCCCATTTGTAAGTCTTTAAATATTTAATTCCTTTGGGTCAGTGGGTCAATGGGCATGACTCCTTTCCGTACACATTCCTCTGTTTAAATTGCGATCGCTTTTAATATAATACGACGTCTATCTACAGAACGAGTTAATTTTTCTCAACGTATAGTCGTATTTTTGATTCAGAATTGACGGAAGAATAAGGGAAACAACTCGAAGCGATAATATTGAAGAGTCGATTTTGGCTGAAGGGGTGTTCTAGTTACACCTTTACGTTGTGGAATACATTTATTTTAATTTAAACGATGCACATGATTTAAAATTATGCAACAACAATAACCCTCAATAATAAACTCATCATAGATACCAGAACTAAATTTTATATATACGCCAGACGCACGTTTCGTCTACAAAAGACTCATCAGTGACTCTCGAATCCAAAAAAGTTAAAAAAGCCAAATAAAGTATGAAGTTGAAGAGCAAAGAGATCCAAAATTCCTAAAAGTGTTTCCATATACAGCTAGACATAGAAAGGATCTTATAAATTTCAAATTAAGCAATGGAGTGGGAAATCCAGAGCAACCATTCAATCTGATACCCCTTGAAGTCAAGAAAACTATACGCATGTGCATAATTACCTAAACAAACCCTAGACTTTTGATTTGTAGCAAGGACTTATATTAAATGTTAATTAAACAGTGACATATAAGAAAAACTCCACTTCAGTTCTTATATGACAGAAATAGATTTATCGGAATTCAAAGAACTCTTGCATTTTATCTAAACTGGGGAATTCCCTCTGACGTGTTTCTAAATTTATAAAAAACACTAAATATAAATACTGCTCAATTCTGAATTTCAATTTTGTTAAAAACACGCATATAAGTCAAGGGAAATATTGAAACATGTAGATTATGAGAAGAACATTACAGGACATTTGCTTAAATTCAATCCTTTTGTCTGTTTTTACCTTTTAACACAAGACAATCTTAAGAATCTGAGGTGTTCCTTAATGTTTAGAATAAAATGGTTGACATGAGGGAATGGCCCTGAGTCAATGGTAAAAGTCTACAGATTGCTTGAAAGCAATCCTATCCCAAAAACCAGCTGTATTTGCTTAGGTAACATGCATAGTCGCATTTGTCATCCATTCTTATGATTATTCAGATTGAGTTATTTTGGGAGAAAAACGACAAAATATATGTCCGGATATTGTTTCCGTTATCAGACCGACTTTTAGTCATAGATAAGACTTCCGGTTTTAAACATGCACAAGAACAACCAATCGTATGATAGATTACAAAAATGAAAAACAAATTAGCCAATCAGAGCGTTCTCCATATCATGGTTTTTAGATCGCAAGAACCACAACTATTATACCTCCTAAGAGACAATTATGTTTCCACCTGTAAACTACGATTATACTACTATAATATACATAGACTCTCTGTATTCTGTCTACTATTTTCTGAAATTACTATGTAAGGGGTCATACCAGTTGCATAAAATTGAAATAATTAAAAACATGTGGAAACAAGAATGTGTCCATAGTATCTGGATGCCACATCGGCACTATCATTTACTATGTTTAGTGGACCGTGAAATGGGGTAAAATCCTTAATTTGGCATTAAAATTAGAAAGATCATATCATAGGGAACATATTTACTAAATTTCGAGTTTGTCGGACTTCAACTTCACCAAAAACTACCTCGATAAAAACTTTAACCTGAAGCGGGACAGACGGACGGACGAACGAACGAACGGACGAACAGAGTAGAAAACATAATTCCCATAAATGGGGCATACAAATTTATTGTTGAAAGTGAAATTAGTGATATGGCCAAAATGAAAGTAGGGTAGAGATTAGAGGGAGGCAGGACTTATTCGGGACGTCGGGATCGGGTGTTTTCAAGCTCTGGATTTTGGGATTGATCTTTACGGGATGCAGGAATATTTTTTTTTATTAATTTCAGGATGTCGGGATATGAATTTCGTTAAAATACGCACCTCGGGAGTTCATGTTTTTAAGCCCGGGAATTTGGGATCAGGGCCTCTCAGACCACCCCTTAAATGAGCCTTAGTCATTTATACGAGATTTAAATCCTACCTTTGGCATGATAAAAGGGCTCTCAAAAGGAAAAGCAATGATGGATTGTCTTAGAAGCACATTTTATTAGAATAATAATGGTCTATAAGCAGTTTCATTTATTTCATGTTTGAAGCAGTGCAAATTTTTTAATTTAATTTGACTTTTACCTAAAAATGCATTGTAGCAAAGGGAAGAATTACTGTGGTATAATGCCAGAAACACGAAAAATAATTGAATTTAACAGAAAGGAAACACATAACGGACTTTGGAAAAAAGGGAGAGGTCTTTTGATACCTTATATGAAATTCTCCAGTCATAATATCTTTTACAAAAATTCATCCTACAACAGTTTACAAGCTGTATATGCCCGCGATTTCGCGGGTGTGTTCTAGTGTATTTGAAATGAATAGACAAACAAAAAGTTATTTGAAATTTAAAGTACATGTATATTTGTAAAAAAGACTGAAATATAGCAGAGAAGATGGCTTGATTCTATTTAAAACAAATAACATCTTTCCATAAGTGTGGTTAATATACTTGTTTTTTTCAGATATTTAACAAACAGTGAAAAAGTTGGTTTGATTTGCAGAAATATGTTGGATTATCTCCCCTGTCAAACATATCATAAACTGTTATCACAGAGATATGTCTCACCTTTTAGTAATTTTGATTATGCAAATGTTGAAATCAAAATAGCAATACTTTAACATCTTACACAAGTAATGAAAATATTCAAAATCAATGAACCATGACTGAGTTACATTGCTAAACAATCTCCATGTAAATGAGATGTGCCAATGCTTATACAACTGCATACCCAATACCATTATGACCATTGACTTATCATAAGTTGTTCCCAAATCTAAATACAAACATTAACTAGTAAACTATAGAAAAGTTTCAAAGTCAATAAGAGGGGTGGGGGCTATATAATCTCCATGGAAACGATAATTGCAAATGCCAATAAATTTGCATACCAAATATCATTGACTTAACATTAGCAGTTCATCTTAAACTGATCTAATCACAAACTTATACATGTAAACTAAGATAATTTTTCAAAGTCATTAGACTGTGACTGAGGGGTTAGGCCAAATATTCTCCATGGAAATGAGATGTGCCAATGCTTATACAACTGAATACCAATTAACATTGGCCTACCACTAATGGTTCCCCTTGAATTGACCTAATCACAAACAAATACATGATAACTCAGAAAAATTTCAAAGCCAATAGACCACGACTAAGGGGGTGGAGCCAAATTATCTCCATGGAAATGAGATATGCCGATGCCTACACAACTACATACCAAATATCATTGTTCTACCACTTGTGGTTCCCCATAAACTGACCTAATCACAAACTAATACATGTAAAATAAGCAAAAGTTTCAAAGTCAATAGACCATGACTAAGGGGGCAGAACTAAATTATATCCATAGAAATGAGGTATGCCGATGCTTACACAACTACATTCCAAATATCATTGACCTTCCACTGGTTGTTCCCCATAAACTGACCTAATCACAAACTAATACATGTAAAATAAGCAAAAGTTTTAAAGTCAATAGACCATGATTGAGGGGGCAGAGCCATATAATCTCCATGGAAAGGAGATGTGCCAATGCTTATACAACTGCATACCAAATATGATTGACCTACCACTTGAGGTTCACCATAAACTAGACCTAATCACAAACTAATAC
Organism: Mytilus edulis; assembly: GCA_019925275.1. Classification (NCBI taxonomy): domain Eukaryota; kingdom Metazoa; phylum Mollusca; class Bivalvia; order Mytilida; family Mytilidae; genus Mytilus; species Mytilus edulis. The sequence goes on along the minus strand of CM034352.1, from coordinate 74,480,045 downwards.
ATTGTTGACGCCGCCGGTAACAACATACCTATGTCTCGCTTTTTGACTCCGTTGGTAAGGGGTAAAGAATTAACATCACAACATACCTCAATATCTTCATCTATGTCTATTGCAGCCACATTATTAAAACACTGTGAATATACTTCTAAGGCCTTTGCATGAAACGTCATCTCAATATTTACAAAATCCATCATTATTTTCTGAAAAGAGATAAAATTTCATAACTTGTAATTCTAAGTGCTAAAACTAAAATGTTATGTAAACAAATATCTTTCTCTTAGTGTGAATCCTAACTTATTTTCTATAAAACACATCTTTTTGTTTTTTTCTAAACTATCTTAATTTTCTTTCTTAAATTCTTTCAAAACTTCATAATTAGTAGATCTAGGGCTATTTATAAACTGTGTGATTGTAATAAAATACCTCATACTGAAAACAAAAGACTGCATTGCTGTATCAAAACATCCACCTGTTGATAAATGAGAAATTAAATTGTGTCACAATGTGTTATAATGTACCACAACCAATTTCCTTTTAGGAACAAAAATCGAGAGCAGATTTATCATGAAACTTGTACATATGTTGTGTACATTTTCCCGCATTCTAATGCTTAAAGTTAAACTTTCATCATCATCACACAAAAATTTCTGTATTGACAAAAAGACCAACCTTTATATCCCTTAACTTTTCCATTTCAAATTTATCCATTTGTTCTTGTAAAGCTTTTGATATTCTGGATGCTTCTACACTGGCCTTCTGTAAATCTGTTTCAGCAATAGATAGTTTGTTTCTGTCCCCTGGACTTTTCTGTCTTAATTGTTCTAATTTTTTCTTCTGGGATTGCTCACGATCCTGTGCAGCGAATGCAGATTTTAAGTCATTTTTCGTTTGTTTACATTTTATTCCATAATTCATAAGGGGCTGTATAACCTTAGTGTCTAACCTCATCACCTGAAAATAAAATAAATTTGTGAACTCTGACAAAATGTTTGTTCATCAGTTATCTTACAGCAGCAATAATTGTAGAATTTTGATTTAGTCCTTAGACTACCAACACAAGAATATATAAGCAGTTCTTTCCTTATTAACAGATACTTGCTAATGGACAATATTTTTTTTCAAATCTCTAGTTAACTCAGTCTTTATATGTATTTCAAGATGAGAAATTATATTATTGCTATATTAAAATGGATTGTGTTTATGAAGAAAATCCACCAATATCAATAAATGTAAGAAAGAAATGAATTCCAGGAAATTGTTTTCTTTACTATATTACATGTTATATATATATAGCACGCCTTTTACGAATTAACTTATTTAATTCACGAAAAGTGTAGCTTTGAGTGGATTAAATATGTTAATGAGTAAGGCGGGTCTATATATGATTTGTAACATTAATGGGCTATGACACATGTCAAAGGTTAAACCCTGACCAATAAAGCTTTACTGCATTTTTAAATATGTCAATCAAATAGTGGCACGATACTATATATATGATTTCAAGAAAATTAACAGATGCAGCAGATGTCAGTTGGATTTGTTTGTCCGATAAAGGCACGTTTAAAATTAAAAGAATTGTTGCCATGGGATTCATACGCGATAGTCATTTATGTGCTGTTGAATATTTTTTCTTGCGAAAAATTCTTGAAAAAGGGGTTGTGGTTGAGAGAGAAAAAAAGGGGGGTGAGTGGGGTGGTAGGGTAATGCAAAAATTTATTCTATGTTAATTTGCTCTCAAATCCTGAAAAAAACGTGTAGTTTCTAAGGACGTTGTGATAAAAAGGAAACATATCCCTAATACCAATTATAAATGTAAATCAAAATCTTCTTTCATTCCCAAAAACTGGGGAAAGATCGTTTAATTGATTGCAAAGGTTGCGTGTTGAATGCGTGCAAGGTCCAGGGACAAATGTTTGAGGCATTTTCAATACATGGAAATAGACCTTTATGAAATTAAGAAAAATTACTAAACATCAAGTGCCATTTATTTTTTTTAGACTTTCATTAATCTTATATGATAAAACATGTATCCAAGCAAAACAACTGTAGGAAAATGTATGGTCATTTCTATTTCATTTTGTTTAAATCTTTCATTGAGGTAATGACAAAGGGATTGTAGAGTGAAATAACTAAAAAAATTACTCAGTTACAACTCCTCTAAAAATAACCGAATTAACTCACTAGAAGATCAAAGGAAAATTTACCATTCATGTTACAAGCTCTGCTACTTCACTCATTGTTTATAATGAAGAAAATAGTGTGGATTTATTAGTATTCGCTAGAAAACCAATTTTCGTGGATTTCGTGGAAACAGGAACCCCAAATTTAAAGGTTCAACAAACTAAATTTTCAATAGAAATGTGTGAAGATTTAAGCAAAAACATGAAATCTAATATCCCTGAATTCCTCATTCCACTTAAATTGGTACCCAAGAAAAATGAATCCACAGTAGTAAACTTACTTCTGCTTGTCTATAGTCTTGTATGGTAGATATATTTGAAGCAAATTCACTAATATTTCTAACAATACTGGGATTCATTGACTCTGCCTCAGTGTAGTCCACTAAATTCTTGGCTAACTCATCACCTTTAATAATTGTATAGCAAAAACATGTAAATATATCACAATAATCAATATTTATACATAAGTAAAAGCTTGGCTTGATATATTTTTAGTTTTAATACATGTCTTACTTTCCCTGCAATAAATAAATATCAAATCTTTGACAGACAATGTTCTCTCCATGCCCTTATGGTACAATGATTTTGTAGTTTTATTACTTCAGAGCATGGTTCTATAATTTTGGACTGTGGTCCTATGGCCTGTGATGCTATAATTCACAGTAAAAAGTCATCAGGTGTAGAAAATTCATATAATATATGAATATTGGCAGGTGATCACACAAACTAACTAGAGGCTCTAAAGAGCCTGTGTCGCTCACCTTGGTCTATGTGAATATTAAAGGAAGCAGATGGATTCATGACAAAATTGTGTTTTGGTGATGGTGATGTGTTTGTACATCTTACTTTACTGAACTTTCTTGCTGCTTAAAATTATCTCTATCTATAATGAACTTGGCCCATTAGTTTCAGTGGAAAATGTTAGTAAAAATTTACAAATTTTATGAAAATTATTAAAAATTGACTATAAAGAACAATAACTCCTAAGGGGGTCAATTGACCATTTCGTCATGTTGACTTATTTGTAAATCTTACTTTGCTGAACATAATTGTTGTTTACAGTTTATCTCTATCAATAATATTATTCAAGATAATGACCAAAAACAGCAAAATTTCCTTAAAACTAACAATTCAGGGTCAGCAACCCAACAACGGGTTGTCCGATTCATCTAAAAATTTCAGAGCAGATAAATGTTGACCTGATAAACAATTTTACCCCCATGTCAGATTTGCTCTAAATGCTTTGGGTTTTGAGTTATAAGCAAAAAACTGCATTTTACCCCATGTTCTATTTTTAGCCATGGTGGCCATCTTGGTTGGATGGCCGGGTCACCGGACACATTTTTTAAACTACTAACCCAAAAGATGATTGTGGCCAAGTTTGGATTAATTTGGCACAGTAGTTTCAGAGGAGAAGATTTTTGTAAAATATTACTAAGATTTACGAAAAATGGTTAAAAATTGACTATAAAGGACAATAACTCCTAAAGGGGTCAACTGACCATTTCAGTCATGTTGACTTATTTGTAAATCTTACTTTGCTGAACATTATTGCTGTTTACTGTTTATCTCTATCTATAATAATATTCAAGATAATAACCAAAAACAGCAAAATTTCCTTAAAATTACTAATTCAGGGGCAGCAACCCAACAACGAGTTATCCGATTCATCTGAAAATTTCAGGGCAGATAGATTTTCACCTGTTTAACAATTCTATTCAAGTCAGATTTGCTCTAAATGCTTTGGTTTTTGAGTTATAAGCCAAAAACTGCATTTTACCCCTATGTTCTATTTTTAGCCATGGAGGCCATCTTGGATGGTTGGCCGGGTCACCGGACACATTTTTTAAACTAGATACCCCAATAATGATTGTGGCCAAGTTTGGTTTAATTTGGCCCAGTAGTTTCAGAGGAGAAGATTTTTGTAAAAGTTAACGACGACGACGGACGCCAAGTGATGAGAAAAGCTCACTTGGCCTTTTAGGCCAGGTGAGCTAAAAATGTAAGTTCACATTTGTAACTACCAAAGAAAAATTTCTTTCATGAAAAATCTGACCAAAGTGGTCACGATCATTAATAAGACAAACAAGACCCACAAACCAAAAGTCTGCATGCTGACATTATGAAGCACATTTTATTCAAGCAGTATTTTTTCTTCTTGTGGCTGTCATACAAATTCTTGATAATTACTCAAATTTTTCAACAGGAATTCCTGAAATCCATGAATTTATCGATCCACTAACAGGTATTCAACTTTTCTTCAAACCTCAAAAATGAATACCCAAGAATATACTTTTGCAGTTTTTAATTAAATCATTGTAGATAAAATATTAATACACATGCAAGGGGGAGTTGTGATGACAAAATCAGTTCTGAAAAAAGTCAAGGTTTCTCAGGTAAAAAGGAATTTTGGATAAACTAAACAGCACATAGTTTGCTTAAAGGGGAATAACTCTGGATACACTAAACAGCACATAGTTTGCATAAAACAATCTGTAACAGTGAATCAAACAAATGCTAATTTAAGAAGACAACTGTTGGACAAGGTCAACATTTCTTATATTTTAGCAGCTAAGATAAACCGGAATTACAAGGTCAGTTCCAAAAAGTCTCAGTGTAAAGGGGAATAACTCTGGATACACTAAACAAAATGAAAAATCCTACACATGATCCTTATTAAATTGAGAATGGAAATAGGTAATGTGTCAAGAGACAACACTCCGATGAAAGAGCAGAAAACAGCCCAAGGCTACCAATGGTCTTCAAAACATTGAGAAAAATCCTGCACCCTGAGGTGTTTGCATTTAACGATCAATAAAAGTTCAATTGAATCTTGCTAACAAAGGATACAGAAGTTGGTTTTAACAGACAGAAAGGATGATTTCCTATATATGCCCCCCTCCAACTTAAGTATGTAGGGGTATAGAGATTAGGTTATTATCATTATATCATTACCTTTATCTCTAAGTCTGGCACACTTTCTAGTTATTGATGACATTGTGTCACACAAATGTCCAAAATGTTTTTCTACGAAGCTAACTCTGTCTTGGATCATTTTGGACTGTTGTTCACTGTAAAATCAAAGTTCATAATAAATTGTATTAAACTCAGGATTATGGTTTATTTTAAAATACATAATAAAAATTTCAAATGTCTCTTTCAGTCAGGGGCATTACTTAAACAAGTAACAATTAAAATTACCTATACAAGTAATGTTGAAAACGAGGCTAATTTAAATATAACTTATATAAGTTATTTTTCTGAATATTATTTTTATAGGTGTCCAAGAATACAGATTTTACTAGCTTTAAAAATTTTTCACATTTATCTGGTTATTTTTCCTTTGATATATAAAAACTAATTGTTCAGAAATACTGATTAACTTTCCTACGCACTTATCTTTCATACCCACGCTTCTGGGTCAAAGATTGGTCTCTTGGGACTATTAAATTATCATTTTCCTCTAAAATCTTGAAGGTAGACTGATTTAAATAGATAGATACTTGTGAATTAATTTAGACCTGAAGTTATTTATAATTTGTAACCTAAATCAATTACATATGTGCCTTAGATAAGTGTAATTGCTATTTTTTTCAAAAATGTTTAAAATAACTTATTCAAGTAATATTTTTGTCATTATTTTCAAAGTAACCCTTAATTTCTATACTCCTTTCAAATCTGATAAATTCTTTATTTTATGATATAAAATGTTGTTTAAAATCATGAAAACTACATTTAGTCTATGTTTCTATTGAAAATTAAAATAACTCTATTAAGTAATTTTATTATTTTTAAAATAAAAAATTACTTATATAAGTAATTAAAAAAAATAACTTGTTTAAGTAACGCCCCTGACTGTCTTTTAACAGCATGTATCAAAATACACAGGAAGTGTGTATGTAATAAACTTTAATTTTCAAAAGAAACACAAAATTTAAAAAAAAATTTAAAAAAAATCATTTAATCAAGATTTTAAAAAGCCAATAAACTATGTTTTACTAAATGATAGAAGAATGCAAACAGTTACACAATTTGAATTACATAACAGGACAAATTTTGACCAATTATAATAAATATCAATCTTAATATATTTGTTTAATTCCCCATGAACAGAAACAACATGCATGCAACTTAAAATAAGATGTAAAACATAAAATGCAACTGTGTTTACAGAAACTCTCTCTGCATAAACACCATCTGTGGCTTAATCCTTCTTTTCAAACTTAGCTTTTGAATCGACTTGACGACCCATAGTGTTTGATATGACAAGTATAAAGTCATTAACTCCATAAATGGTATGATGTCCATTATCAGGCATGGATCCATAAAATTAGAAAAACAGATACCACACTTTTTGATAGACTTTTTTTTGGTAATGAGCTTTGTCCAGTGCAAAATAATGGATTAATTCTGAGATCCTACATTTCCACTACACAATGAATATATAACAGATTTAATTTTAGGTAAAAATAGAAACTGATAATGTGATTATAATATTTTAAAGAAAATTATAAACCTCACACCTATATCAATCAGAGAGAGAACATTTAACTAATTTGGACAATGATACTGGTCAATATTCTAGAACAGGCATGTTTGGCCTCTTTATCCCCTTTCTTTGTAACTATATATTGATAAGATTCACAATCTACCCTTTAACTGATAGTTCACAAAATATAATTGTTAATGTATATTATTCAGAAACAAAAATAAGCAATTTAAAAATTTGGGGGTTTTCATTTTTAAATATTAGAATTGTAAATCAGGTAACTCCATATTAGTCATAAATTTAGCACAAATGTTGTCTTTTCAATCTGAATTTGGTTTTGCATAAAACGTTTTCACTTGAATAATACATTAAAATTTGGTATTCATAGATCAAAATGACATGTGCACTATTAAGAAAAGACTAGCATTGATATTCACTTTGCCAAATAACACGTGTAACATAAAGAATAGATTACTAATTGGTATTCACCACTCTAAATGGCATGTGTTTTGCAAACTCCCTATTTGACGCACAATTAGTTTTGGAAAATAGTAATGTCAGTTATATTAATACATGTGAAATAACTGATTTATGAACTGATACTCATTTTCGTTGTTGGCCTTAGTAAATATTAGCTGTGAAATAGAAGATCTAAATGTGATCAAGTATTTGTATACAATTAAATCCTGAATGTGATCATAATAATTTGAACAACAAATTAACTTGGAAATTTAAATTAAGTAAAACCTCATATTAGTTGTAGAAAAATCATTTTTTACTGCTTGTATGATAACAAGAGTGCACATGCTGAAATGCCTCGCCTTCTTTACTAATCATTTATTGATTGATTGATTGATTGTTGGTTGCTTTACGCCGCATGAGCACAAAAAGG
>CM034352.1:74456084-74472384 GCA_019925275.1 Mytilus edulis | reverse complement strand
TGAACATGTCACATTGACATAAGCCCAACAGAACATCTCTTTTCATTCATATAACAAACAAAATTAAGTGGATGACCTCTAAAATTTTATTACTAAAAAAGATATTTTTGATTTTAAAGCATTACAATTATATCAATCAATTCAAAATACTGTTAATTCAGATATTATAGCTTTTTTTGATGAAATTTCGATAAAAATTGCTAGAATTTTTTTTTTGGCGATTTCAGGAAAATCTGCATTTATACAAAATAATTATAACTCACCCAATTGCATAATTAGCATCAATAAAAACCTCTGTAATTCAGTGGTTGCCGTTTGTTTATGTGTTACATATTTGTTTTTGGTTCATTTTTTTATATAAATAAGGACGTTAGTTTTCTCGTTTGAAACGTTTTACATTGTCATTTTAGGTCCTTTTATAGCTGACTATGCGGTATGGTCTTTGCTCATGGTTGAAGGCCGTACGGTGACCTATAGTTGTTAATTTCTGTGTCATTTTGGTCTCTTGTGGACAGTTGTCTCATTGGCTACATACCACATCTTCTTTTTTTTATTTTATAATCACTATAATTTCTGAATTTACAGTAAACGAACTCAGAAAAATTAAGACATCAATGGAAATATATATTTTTTTAACATGTAATATTTATACAGTATGAACTATTTTTTCAAAACATATTTTCTTTAAATTTAAAACAAAGTAATCTACTAAGGACATGCAGGAGAAATTAAAAATTAAGCTGATACATGTTTTACATATGAATATTCCAAAGCAACAATTACATACATTAATTCTCAACTAAAAGCAGCTACAAGACAATGATTCTATACAGTTATTGCATGGCTATACGTTTAATTATATAGTATGTTTAATCAAATGCATGCACAAAAATATAAAATTAAAAAGGAATAAAAGAATAAAAAATTACTAAATTAGAATAAGCATCTGATATTTTAAATTCCTATATAGACTAAATTTTACTTAGAATAAAAAAAAGTAAGTGTTGAAACCTATTTTCGATGATTATCCTGAAGACCATGGTTACTTAGAATTAAAATTTCAAATGAAAAATATGTTAAAAAGGTTTAATTATTTATTGATTCGTACCATGTTGACTGCAATGATTAACATGATTTTGTTTTTAAGAAAATAAATACATTTGTATATTTACCATTCATAAAAAAATGATAGAAAAAGTCTTAAAATTCCAAATTTTTACTTTGAAAAGATGAAAAAACAAAAAAAAATGCATTTGTAACGAGAAAGCAGTAATTGTACCTGAGGTGGAAAATAATTGTCATGATTGTAGCCATATATAATAAATCAAAAGATTTTTTTTTATGAAGCACCATCTTTCTGACGTAGGTTGTGGTCCCCCTCCGCACCCCCACCCCACCAGTACTCTGGCATCTTCCAGAATTGAGAATAATAAGTAATGTTACTGGAATAATTTTCGATGCAATTCACATTCTTATAAGATAAATAATAATTTTCCACCTCTGTTGGTACATCATTAAAACATATAATAGACATGTAGCTTCCAACAAACCACCATGCAGGCATACCTCATTCTGACATTCTGAAGACTTTGTGGTTGTGGCCTATATCGTAACGGCAAAATTTTCATTATATTGTTGTCATGTAACTTGCAATTTTTAACATTTTTGCAGGTTTTATTATTACTTAATTACTTAAGCTAATGCTATACATTCAATCAGAAACACTAGAATTGCTTTTATGAATCTGGAATATTTTTAATTCTGGAAAATTGGCTAGAAATTAGTTTTTTTTCTGAAACATTTGTATGCTGAAACTAACCCTAAAAAGGGGGGTTAAAAGCCATGCACGCATAGCAAAGGAGGTTAATCAATTCCAACTGAAATATCAGTGAAAGAAACCTGATCTTTAGCCATGCAGGGCTAACAATATTTAGTTGGGTCATAATTATTCCAGATTCATATAGATCCTTGATAAGATACTTTAGCTAAAATTTTCATTTTTTTATCAATAACATTCAATAGTATTATACCATGTACAATGTATATTAAGGTTGTACATTGTACACACAATTGTCGATACTTTAATACTTTTATTTACCACTTTTTGTCCACCATTCTGGACATCAGATATTCCCTTGGACCATAGATGTATAAATCCATCTATGTTTAGACTAAGAAAATGTTTGATGTCACAGTGCCAAACTGATTAATGCATGATGCCAAAGGGGTAGGTGCTGCAGAATTTCAAGGAAAGTGTCCTCGAATTCCAGACAGTAATAAACTGTTATATATATACATGTAGACTTTGTCATGTTTGTTTCAATAATTTATTTCTTTTTGAGATTCGTATGTTAACCAGCTAAAAGTGTTGATTATGATTTATACTTTTTTTTCATTTTATGCTTCAATAATATTAAATTTGGAGAACAAAATATCAAGAAGGTTATAGGATTTTATAATATATGTATAAATCATACTTTTATGTAACAAGAATGTGTCCTCAGTACACGAATGCCCCACTCGCACTATCATTTTCCATGTTCAGTGGACCGTGAAATTGGGGTAAAAACTCTAATTTGGCATTAAAATTAGAAAGATCATATCATAGGGGACATGTGTACTAAGTTTGAAGTCGATTGGACTTAAACTTCATCAAAAACTACCTTGACCAAAAACTTTAACCTGAAGCGGGACAGACGGACGGACGGACGAACGAACGGACAGACAGACGGACGGACGGACGGACGCTCAGACCAGAAAACATAATGCCCCTCTACTATCGTAGGTGGGGCATAAAAATAAAGTGGACCAAGAATTATTTTAAATTAACGAACTCTGTTTCATCATGTTCATAATATAGTTTAATTTAAAGTCTAGAAAATTATTTTTTCCCTTTATTAAAAATTTTCGAAAACAATCTTTAAAATTCAATTGAATATATCAAAATCACTTATTATTCTTGACTTTTCAATTCAGCAATTCAGGCTTTCAATGTTATTTATTTTTACTGCACCCTATGCTATATGTATTATCAATGATTATAGTCAGAATAAAAATTTCTCATTCTGACAAGGGCAGAACTTGATATAATTATTTACATATATACATTGTATTTATATTAGAAGTTTAAGCCCATTTCATAATTTTGATATACGATTTGCTTAATTATTTCAAAAGTTCCAAGAAACTATAAGAAAAATATATCTTTTACTCACAACAGATGCAGAAAGCAACTATGAATGTCTATTCAACTAGTCTCATAACCATGATAACTAAAGGGTGAAGGTCTGTGATCATAACATAAATATGGGAGTGGGGTTTACTAGTAAGGTATAAAAATACATGTAGAAAATTTGCATGCAGCTGTATTATAATTTCTGTTGCATACACTATACATATGTAAATCTATTGGCACATGGTAATGTGTAAGCTGCTTAGAAATGGAAGTAGACCAATGTGAAAACAGTCTACATCAATTTTTTTTACAATCTGAATAAAAAAATATTTCAATTGTATATCCTGAGAAGCTAAATCAGAAAATATTATTTGCCCCAAACATATTCATCTTTTTTCATTAAATTCTGTTTTCTGACATTTGACTAAACATAGAAAATTTCCAAACAGAACATGTGATGAAATAGTTAACAAATTCTTAGTTGAAGAGGTTAACATGTAAAAATACAATTTAAAATATTTTACAAAGAAAGAGGTAATTTCTATAATAATTTCCTTTCAAATCATATTATCCTTCCATTAATTTATCATATCATGTAAAATGAAGTATGCAAAAAGGATTAGAAGTCAATTGAACAAAATTAGTCAGGCATGTACATAAATGGTAATCTAATGGCATGCTTAACTGACTTTTACCTTTGCTTCCTGTTTTCAAAATAAACAATATACATAATTAAACATATGAGCATGTTCTATTAATTGTGTCAACAAAGTTACTTTTTTATTATGCATTGTACATGTACTTAAAAGACGATATTGTGGATTCATTTATTTTCGTTGGTACCAATTTTCGTGGATTAAGGAAAACTTACATTTTAATGGATATTTAAATTTATGGTTTTGCTGAAGTCTGCATTCAAGTCTGTAGGAAATTTGTACAATGTTGGCCATTTGATTTCGTGGATCACCAGTGCTCACGAAATCAACAAAAATTGGTATCAAACAAATAATAATGAATCCATAGTATATCAGATAATGTCAGCATCATTACAACCCCTTGGGTTAACTATGGTTAGAAATTTCATTTTTCCATCCTACAGGTGAAACCAATGCTATAATGCTAGTCTTAATGGGAGAATAAATATATGCATTCATGTCTGAAAGAGGACAATAACTTTGATGCCTAATGTAGCTAATGTAAGAAGAGTGCCCCATTTCTTAGTTGATTTATATCAAAGGGAATCCTTGCAAAATGTCTATAGAGGCCTATACATGTAGGTAGACAAATAAATGACACTGCATTTAGCATACATTTTGTACCTTTTTAGTTGCAGTCTGTAATTATATTTCTGGCCTTAAATAGCTTAATCCTAGTCAACACAAATTGCACAATCTATACCATGTATACATTGTACCTATTGGATTTATTTTTAGTTTATTCTCCTACAGAATATTCATAAAAAATTTGACAAAAGGCATTGAATAAGAAGTAAAAATCAGTCACTCTAATTACAGGAAACTTTTGCAGTATTTTTGAAAACCAAAAATAAATAGAGACAACTTTCAAATAACTGGCCTTATCTACTCCTAGACAGAGGAGTACAATGTATTTTTTAAAAATGTAGGAACCACACTATTGATTTTTTTTTTAACAATTTCAAAGCTCCAAAGATTCAGAGCTTGACAGACATGTACAAAGAATGATGAACAATTTTTTGCATGTATTGTTAAATATTGCATGTTGAATACAAAAGGATTTAATTTCTTTCTGTAAGTGATGTACATGAACAATTACATGTTAAGATGTACATGTTGTTTAGTTGACATTAACCCCACATCATCTTTTTTTTTCTTAATCAATAGCTAGGGGAATAAATATAACATTGTATAATGAAGTACATGTAAAAACACTGTAACATCAGGTGTATTGATGTGGCACATGGCACCTACCAACATACTCCATTATAAGGGGAAGTAAATTTATTTTCTATATTAAAAAAAAAAAAATTGGGCAAAAAAATTGATTTGAAAGTTTTGTCAAGAACAGGGCGACTTGTTTTCGCTTTTGGGGGTCGGGGAAAGCAAAGTGACGGTTGGGAAAGCGACTTCTTCGCCCAAGTCGCCTGGTAGCGTGAGCCCTGACAGAAACAATAGACAACTTTCGAGTTCGGTTATTTTCCATCAAAAACTTTGGTTTTAGTGAACATCACTTGTGTGTTTTGGGGCCTAGTCACTTCCGTTTAATTGTTGAGCAAGTGGGTGGAAAACTATGGTGCTATATATTGCACGTATTATGCGGCAAATTGAATTCTAATAATTGACAATCAGCACTTGTATCATTAGGGAATTGTGATTAGGTACCTACAGAACAAACATTATTGCTAGTTTATCCTGCACAATGACGATTACTAAGACGCTTGATAAACGCTAATTGTGCAGGGATACAGGCGTTCCACTAGTTGGCTATCTGGTAAATGACATCATAAAAGCGTGCATAATTGACCAGTTTTTTCCCACGATGGATGAACTCGAAAGTGGTCTATTGTGAAAACAGACATGATGGAAATCTATATACCATACATGTCTAACATGTCTAAATAAATATCATGAGAAAAAGTGAATAGAAAATACTTTTACCAGTTTCTTTAATTAAATACTAGCTAATGTATATATAGACATTCTTTTTTTATTCTTTAAATGCATAACAAACATTTGTTATTGTTTAAAAAAATTTACAAAATAAAATAAATATTTCATGTATTTAACATGTTTAAAACTGAAACTCTTATTTGTGGACATGTTTAAGTGTAGATCAGCATCTTCAAGACCATAGGACACCCACATATAATTTCAGCGAAACATGTCAAGCTATAAAAGTTGCAGTTAACAGATGATGTCAATTTTATATAGCAGTATTTTATCATTTTCCTTCGATATTGCATCTACTTATGTCATCTGTATAGCTACCAATACGAAAATAAAAACTTTACCGTGATTTTCAAAACAAAGATCCCCTACCTAGCCACTTCTCTACAAACTGAGCAAAAAGAATATTCCTCTTGCACGTATACGAGTAAATATACTTTGATAGTGGGTCTTCCATTGGATAAAAAAAAGTGCCTGTGGAACATTTTAGTTGAACTAACTTGAACTAACTTGGCTTTTCAAAAGTTCCATTCAAAGATTTAAAGCATGTTTACTAACATTGAAGCATGTTAAATTAAAGGTAAAAGTGCTTACATTAAATGTTGGTTATACTTAGAAGACAACACTGGGACACCAAAGGAAAACAATGTGGACACCGAAAAGTTTGAAGTGTAAACAACAAGGATGCAAGTTTGGTCATGTTACATCGGAATTTTTAATGTTTTCAAATCTTTATCGATTCGTGTTTTTGTCTTAAATAAAGCTTTGTTTAATACACACCTTGCTCGTATTTCTGCCCCCGATCGACTCATTTTGGGGTAAAAAACTGGGCCGAAATATTCACATTCTAGATTTTTTTATTTCACTTTGAGCCTTTCCTGTTTTCAAAACAAAAGAGTTAAGTGAAATTCTAAACTCGGACCAATGCCGGAAATGTCGTTTGAAGATAAACATCATGAACATGAAGTTTACAATGATAGTTATATTGTTGCTGTTGAATTCTTTCTGTAACGATTGAATTTGATACAATATCAAACATTTATATTTTATATCAAGGTTTGTACTGAATGTTTGAATATTGTTCATAATCCCTTGTAAACAGTGTAAACAGAAAAAATATATAAACACTAAAAAAAAGTAACAACACCAACTAATGTAACTTATTGCACAGGTGCTTGAGGACAGGATCCTGTATGAGCCCCAAATAGTCTCTCCCCCCTTTTTTATATATTTTTTTTTTAATCATAAATCTCAGATTTTTCTTTATATATCCCTTATTTGTACTTATTTGTACCATATATATACTAATATACCATATTTATACTCTAAATATGCATGTTTACTATCAACGTGAATCTCGACTATAGATCGAGCGAAGCGCTCTATAGTCGAGATTCACGTTGATAGTAAACATGCATATTTAGAGTATAAATATGGTATATTAGTATATATATGGTACAAATAAGTACAAATAAGGGATATATAAAGAAAAATCTGAGATTTATGATTAAAAAAAAAAAGGGGGAGGGACTTTTTGGGGCTCATACAGGGTCCTGTCCTCAAGCACCTGTGACTTATTGACAATAAACCTTACACAAAACTATGAAAGAGATAGAACTTGGATATATGATACAGCTACCAATAATATCAGGACTGAAATTAGCAAAAAAATAAAGTGTGATCTGTTATTTCTAGACCTAGAATGAATGCAGATAATAATCGAACTTAATAAATTGGGGGTTAAGATTGGTTAAAGTAACTTAAACATCTAGTATTAGTAACCACTGTCTGTCCTGGACGTCTTATTTTTAGTCCAATTTTGTGCGTATGAACACTGAGCACTGCAGAATCACAAATTGGCCAAATAGGCACATACATGTAGGCTTGAAATATCATGTTTTATACTAATCCAGTCAATCGTCATAGCAGTCACAGTCCTAAATAAAGTAATAATAATTCTGATTTTATATTAGATTTGAATTCTGTAAAGTAATTTTGATGTTCTGTGGTAAATTTCAGCAGTTTTGTTGTTATTTGGGTAGTCCAAATAATTATGACGTCTTAAAAGGCTATTATAATTTTTTTCTTTGACGCCTTACTGTCGAAGTCATAATGATTTAGACTATAATTTGGGTAGCTCTGTGTTATGTTTTGAGTGTTCTGTGGTAAAAAGATTCTGCAATATCATTTCTGTTTTTTCACAAAGAAACATATATTAAATACATGAAATATTTACCACTTTTGTTGTACAAATGTTAATATTCTTAAACTTAGAAATGTACTCACTACGTATACAGTCAATATTGTCTTACTAGAAAAACTGTCATGACTGTGTAGATTTATAAATCATATATCAGTTAAAGTTGATCCTCGATGGTTAAATTACATTAAATTTTATTTATGTATATTTCACACATGCAAAATATGTTGTATTGTATAATTTCATCCCAAAAATTATTATCGATGTTATTTAATTAATGAGAATAAAGATCTCTCTCTATTAATAATATTTTTATATTTACAAAATATACCATTGTTTGGATTCTAGTGTCCACCTGAATTATCAGAATATATTTATATAAGGTAATTCAATTAATTGTATTTGATGTCTCAGGTGTGAAAACTTACATGTCATGTTAATTTGCTTGATTGGTGATTACAAAAAATGTCAAAATTGGTTAATCTAATTAAATTTTAGTCCTTTAATCATGTTAATTGTGTGGGTGAACTTGCTACAGTCAATATTAATTTTGGACTAAAATAAATAGTCTATATATATATGACAAATGTATGATGTAAATGCTTCATATACCAGTTTTTCTATATAAAGTTTTAGTTCTACGATATCTAAATGCATACCAAATTTGGTAAAAATCAGAAGTATTGTCAAATGATTCAAGAATGTTCACAAAAATCCAAAAACAGTCATCGAACTTGAACTTTTTGACAATTAAAAAGACACACTTATAATATATATATAAGTCAACTCAAATATTGCTGTCTAATATCAACTTCTGATCTATTCATTTTTGCTATTTGAAACTTTTTGGTAGCCCATAACACAGTATTGTATAAGTTATATGGTTCGCTACTGACCCCCCTACAGATCCATAGAGGATTTTATTCACCCTCTATGGATACGTAGGGGGCCAGTGGTTAACCGTATAACGAATTTATCGCACGCTGGACTTTTTCTGCTGCGTTTTGTTGAAAAACAAACAATGAAACACAACAACATTAATAGATGACATCACTATTAATGCGTCATGAACCCTCATTAATATTTACTTAACCCCTACCGTCTCATAGGGGGTCACCACGTGACGGCGTTAAACCAATCACATTGTGATAATTTACCTGTGGTGCAAAAATTTTATTTATAACTCCAATAGAGAAAACTTTTGATGTACAAACATTAGTTAAGTTTAATGTTTTTGATGTACAAACATTAGTTAAGTTTAAATAATTAAGATATATATCAGTTTAACCAATTTCTTTAATCACTTTAATACTCTAGTTTAAATATTTGCTTACAACAACTTAAACGAAATGTCACATTAACCATTTTAAGTTATAAATAGTAACAACTTTTAACATTCTTGTAAGATTAATAAAAAAGCGATAAAAAAACCTGACAAACAAAATTGGTTTAACAAATAATAACGTACAACATAATCATGGTTATGCATCTAAACATAAATTTCAAAAATTAATAAAAAATTGCAAAAATAAAATGAAAATGTATCTAAAATATAAATGTCACAAATATAAATAATCTTTGTATATTATGGTTTTTTAGAACATACTCACCCCTTCTCGTCCAATGAAAAGTCAGTTTTTTCTCCTCTAATTTTCATAGTACATGGTTTTCCATGCACTATGAAATGCTATACATGAATGACTTTTCATTGTCAGTTAATTATGAAAGTGAACTCTTAATAACTGCACTAATGAAGTGTACAATCCCCTGAGACATTTTTCTTCTTGGGGAAAAGACCTATATTGATTAAAGACAAAAGAGCAAAGATTAAAACAAAAACATTTTGAATTTTGCAAATTTTCATACATTTTTTAATGGTACACATATATAGAATCAACAAAAAATAATAGGGTAAGGATGTAGGTGAAAAAATATTTATTTAATTCATAATCGTCATTTGAAGGTGTTTTTTTTTCCCAAGAAAACAATGCCAGACTGCTGATATATAAAGCAAAAGATTTTTTTTCCCGGAGAATACATTTAAATTTATCAATAAATGTAAGCATTTAATTGTGAATGGTCGCTTTTTAAAATAAAAAAATCTCAATATATATATAAACTTGTATTAAATTTTACCTGAAGCAGAAGAAAAATAATTTATCCTTTTGGTCATCACAAACTATGTCAGTGCTATTTAATTCCATCCATTGAAATGATGAAAACCTATGTTTTACAATTAGTTCATTATAAAAAGTGAACTCTTGTTTAGGTTTGAATAGTACAATGGGAAAGGATAATTTTGTATGGTCACTCGAAAGTGTGAATATGTTCTAAATTGGTCAGACAATACTTGGTCATGTTTTATGAAGATTTAAGCCCTCGGCTTCGCCTTGGGCTTAAATCTTCATAGAACATGACCAAGTATTGTCTAACCTATAAATAATATCTAGTTTTATTTTTTATATGATCCTTAATAATTCAGGGTTCTCACGAAGGGCGAGTCCATGAGTCCTGGACTCACCTTTTTCAAAACTGGTGAGTCCACAGATGCATCAATATTGAAATATTTTGTATAAACTAAACACAGTTAAACACAAATATCATCATTTTATACCAAAAGTTTAATAGTAATCTGCATTTAATGTCATTTCATTGCTCTGTTAGCCATGGAGACTAAAACATTACATTATATTGCAATAAAATATCTTCTTCTTGGACTCGCCATGGCCAAAAATGACGAGTCCCTGGACTCGCCTTATAAAAAAATCCTTAGCGAAAACCCTGTCCTTATTGGCCATTCAGTTCGGGGCGAAACAATCATGACAATAGAGGGCAGAACCTAAATAGAAAAAAAAAAATATTTGAATAACAAATGTCAAATTATAAAAAGAATAAACAATAACACAATATTAATGTCTGAAGTATTAATATTTCAAAGTTCTGGTGTAAATTTTAGGTGTTCTGTTATATTCTGTGATGTTTTGTGGTATTTTGTGGTGTTTTGTGGTATTCTGAGGTGTTCTATGGTATTCTGTGGTGTTCTGTGGTAAAAAGACGTTCATCAATTTAAAAACAAATATTTTATTGTAAAAACATCTTTGTGTCAAAGTTTTTTCTTATGTCATGTTTAAAATAAAATAAAATCTTTTCAGATTACGTCTAAGAAAATGGCATTGACAACCTTAAGTGTTCCGTCCATGATGTGTGGTGTATCTGAAACTCTATATCAGTTCCAGCAAGAGCGTTACTTATGTGACGTGCTTATCTTCACATCAGATGGATACATACCTGCACACAGAGTTGTACTGGTAGCTGCTAGTAAACATTTCAGGGAGATTGAGTCAAGCAGGAATATTCATACAACTCCAGAAGCTAATTTTTATCTTACAAAAGAGAAAAGTGAAGATATGCAAAAAATTGTTCAGCTGATATACACAGGTGAATTGAATATATCGGGAGATAATATGACAAGAATTCGTAACTTGTGTTTGACCCTTGCTTTAGATGATGCAGTTAAAGAATGTGAATCTTTCATAAAATTAATTGAAACCAGTGACAATATGTGTATGGAACAAGATGAAGAAGAAAATAACAAACAAGAATCAAAAACTGAAGAAAAAGATTTAAGTTTAAAGCAGTTAGAAGAAGAAGTTATTGATCAGTTAGAAGAGTCAAGGTCAAATAATAATAATGTAACTATGGTTACAAAGGTTGATGCTGCTAAACAAAAAGAAAAAGATAGTAGCAACTCAGATGCATCTACCAACTGTCACATTGATGTTGCTATGGTAACTAATGATATAAACATTGACAAGAAATCAAAATCTAAAGCACAGAAGAGTAAAAATAAAAAGTCTGAAGTTTTTGAAAATAATAATCAAGAACAAAAAGCTGAAGAGACTAATATAAATGAAAAGATGATTAATTGTGCCTTATGCAAAGAAAAATTTCAAGACAAGAAACTGCTGTTAGAACACAGAAGGAAAAAACATCAAAATAAAAGAAAACCCATGCATACAAAAAGATATATTCCAAGTCCAAATGACTCTTTAACAGATAATGAAGACCAAGACCAACTAGAGGAAAATTTATCCAATGATACTTTGTCTGAAAAAACTGATGAAGAAGAGGTTTTGTCTACAAGGCAGGGTACAAAGAGAAGAGCAGCAGACAGGTTAAATAAACAGAAGAAGGCGGGAAAATTTGTTTGTAGACTCTGTAAAGATGAATTTTCAAAAAATGAGTTATTACAAGAACATCGTAAATTGATTCATCCTGGTGGCAAACGTGAGAATTTAACATGTACATTATGTGACAAAGTTTTGAGCACATGGCTTAATCTGATAGAACACAAATATAAGAAACATAATATTGGATATGATGTAGAAAAGTATCAGGTCCTGATGTGTGATATGCCTGTAAGTTTATATATTTGCATTTACCCCCGGTATAAGTTTTAATGCCCCTCTAGTATCTCCCCCCCCCCCCCAACCACTCTTTTATAGATATATTCACAGATATGATAAAGAAGTAGTTTGTTATTTCATAAAAATGGTGATATATTATTTAGTAAGAAATTGTAATACTTCAGTAATTATATAAATTTTTGTTATTAGACGTCATGAATGTGTTTACATTGAAATTCAAAAATCACTTTTTTTCAAGGGGAACGGTCCTTTAACATGTTCAAGACAGAACTTTACTTTTTTGGCAAACTCTCTGACTCTAAAATATAAATACTTGTACAAGATTTTTTAAAGACATTCAAAATGATCATGAAACTTCATGATTTTTTTGGACAAAAGACAATAATCATGGGTATAAACAATTAAGATATATAAGAGCTACATGTATGTAAAAATCTATTTTTTTCCCTCTCAAATTCTTCATGTTCTTAACCCATGTGAAAAACTGCAGAATATTAAATATTTTTTCATTGAAGTTTCAAGTAATGTCAGCTCATGTGTTTAACTTACATATATGACATAATTAATAATATATGATATGAATACCGAATGCAGAGTAAATTTGAATGATCATTTTCAGAATTGCGATTTTTCAACAATTGTTGAATACAAGATGAGGACCCATTACAGTGACGTACATGGAGAAGTTGGATCGTACGTGTGTGAACTGTGTAATAAAGGATGTAAATCTGCTCCTCAGCTCAAATACCACATGAAAACAGTTCACCCAGATGATAAAACACAAATGCATTACAAGTGTAATGAATGCTGTAAAACATTCAGACATTCATGTAATTTGAAGGTAAGTTTTATACATAATCCATACACATTTAATTTACATGTCATTTATGAATAAAATTGAGGATGGAACAGGGTATATGCCAAAGAGACAACAACCCAATCAAAAAGCAGAAAACAGCCAAAAGCCACCTATGGGTCTTCAATACAGGTAGAAAATCTCACACCCCATATGGCGGCAAAAGCTGGTCCCTAAACGAAACTGTGTACTTGTTCAGTGAAAAATGGATATCACACTAAACTCCAAAACATGTATATATAGAAAATAGAGAAAAAATATTGGAAACAGTTGTGGTATATATGATTGCCAATGACACAACTCTCCACAAGAGATCAAATGATACAGAAATTAACAACTATAAGTCATCTTACAGCCTTCAACAATGAGCAAAGCACATACCACATAGTCAGCTATAAAAGGCCCCAAAATGACAAATGTTAAAACAATTCAAAAGAGAAAACTAGCAGCCTTATTTATGTACAAAAAATAAATGAAAACAAATATGTAAGTTACATTTATGTTACCCATCGACAAACAACTACCACTGATCGAATTACAGGCTCCTAACTTTGGACAGGCACATACATACAGAATGTGGTAAACATATTTCTCAGATTTAGTAAAACATAATCATCTTTAATTTCAATGATTAATTAATATTTTTTACTTTCAGAAACACATTGATTACGTTCATTTGAAGATATCAGATAAAAAGTACTTATGTCATTTGTGTACTTATAAATGTATGAGTAAAACTGACTTAAACAACCACCTGCTGAAGATACATGATATACCATTGCCAAAATCTTGTAAAGTGTAAGTATGCTCATTTTTAACATTGCCTAAACATATTTTTCTTAAGAATCTTTAGACTGTAAGGTGAAATCCTTTTTAGCTCACCTGGCCCGAAGGGCCAAGTGAGCTATTCCCATCACTTTGCGTCCGGCGTCCGTCGTCCGTCGTCGTCCGTCGTTCGTCGTCCGTCGTCGTTAACTTTTACAAAAATCTTCTCCTCTGAAACTACTGGGCCAAATCAAACCAAACTTGGCCACAATCATCATTGGGGTATCTAGTTTAAAAAATGTGTGGCGTGACCCGGTCAACCAACCAAGATGGCCGCCACGGCTAAAAATAGAACATAGGGGTAAAATGCAGTTTTTGGCTTATAACTCAAAAACCAAAGCATTTAGAGCAAATCTGACATGGGGTAAAAATGTTTATCAGGTCAAGATCTATCTGCCCTGAAATTTTCAGATGAATCGGTCAATCGGTTGTTGGGTTACTGCCCCTGAATTGGTAATTTTGAGGAAATTTTGCTGTTTTTGGTTATTATCTTGAATATTATTATAGATAGAGATAAACTGTAAACAACAATAATGTTCAGCAAAGTAAGATCTACAAATAAGTCAACATGACCAAAATGGTCAGTTGACCCGTTTAGGAGTTATTGCCCTTTATAGTCAATTTTTAACCATTTTTCGTAAATTAAAGTAAACTTTTACAAAAATCTTCTCCTCTGAAACTACTGGGCCAAATTAATCCAAACTTGGCCACAATCATCTTTGGGGTATCTAGTTTAAAAAATGTGTGGCGTGACCTGGTCAACCAACCAAGATGGCCGCCACGGCTAAAAATAGAACATAGGGGTAAAATGCAGTTTTTGGCTTATAACTCAAAAACCAAAGCATTTTGAGGAAATCTGACATGGGATAAAAATGTTTATTAGGTCAAGATCTATCTGCCCTGAAATTTTCAGATGAATCGGTCAATCGGTTGTTGGGTTGCTGCCCCTGAATTGGTAATTTTGAGGAAATTTTGCTGTTTTTGGTTATTATCTTGAATATTATTATAGATAGAGATAAACTGTAAAAAGCAATAATGTTCAGCACAGTAAGATCTACAAATAAGTCAACATGACCAAAATGGTCAGTTGACCCGTGTAGGAGTTATTGCCCTTTATAGTCAATTTTTAACCATTTTTTGTAAATTAAAGTAATCTTTTACAAAAATCTTCTCCTCTGAAACTACTGGGCCAAATTAATCCAAACTTGGCCACAATCATCTTTGGGGTATCTAGTTTAAAAAATGTGTGGCGTGACCTGGTCAACCAACTAAGATGGCCGCCACAGCTAAAAATAGAACATAGGGGTAAAATGCAGTTTTTGGCTTATAACTATGAAACCAAAGCATTTAGAGCAAATCTGACAAGAAGTTAAATTGTTAATCAAGTCAATATCTATCTGCCCTGAAATTTTCAGTTGAATCAGTCAACCCGTTGTTGGGTTGCTGCCCCTGAATTGGTAATTTTGAGGAAATTTTGCTGTTTTTGGTTATTATCTTGAATATTATTATAGATAGAGATAAACTGTAAACAGCAATAATGTTCATCAAAGTAAGATCTACAAAAAGGTCAACATGACGAAAATGGTCAGTTGACCCGTTTAGGAGTTATTGCCCTTTATAGTAAATTTTTAACCGTTTTTCGTAAATTAAAGTAATCTTTTACAAAAATCTTCTCCTCTGAAACTACTGGGCCAAACTAATCCAAACTTGGCCACAATCATCTTTGGGGTATCTAGTTTAAGAAATGTGTGGCATGACTTGGTCAACCAACTAAGATGGCCGCCACAGCTAAAAATAAAACATAGGGGTAAAATGCAGTTTTTGGCTTATAACTATGAAACCAAAGCATTTAGAGCAAATCTGACAAGAAGTTAATTTGTTAATCAAGTCAATATCTATCTGCCCTGAATTTTTCAGATGAATTGGACAACTGGTTGTTGGGTTGCTGCCCTCCAAATGGTAATTTTTAAAGAAATTTTGCCGTTTTTGGTTATCTTGAATACTATTATAGATAGCGATAAACTGTAAACAGCAATAATGTTCAGCAAAGTAAGATCTACAAATAAGTCAACATGACCTTAATGGTCAATTGACCCCTTAAGGAGTTATTGCCCTTTATAGTCAATTTTTAACAATTTTCATTAATTTGGTAAATTTATGTAAATTTTTACC
>CM034352.1:74381552-74455984 GCA_019925275.1 Mytilus edulis | reverse complement strand
TCTGAAGATAAAATGTATAAATTTTATACTAAAAAAAATCTGTCTGCTTTAGAAGAGCTATCATATGTATCATAATTATTTTCAAAAAGGTTTTACTAGTAATGGGCACAATTAAGTACTTGTCATATTATATTTTTTTAGAACCTTTTTAAATACCTCACAACAAACTGAAATGTTATAAAATTAATTTACTTTG
Organism: Mytilus edulis; assembly: GCA_019925275.1. NCBI lineage: Eukaryota > Metazoa > Mollusca > Bivalvia > Mytilida > Mytilidae > Mytilus > Mytilus edulis. Next base: position 74,455,788 of record CM034352.1, on the reverse strand, counting down.
GAATGTGTAAAAACAAATAATATTTAAATATTTTAAACTTCAAAGTAAAACAAAAAGATTAATGAATCAGAAAATGAGGACCAAAGTCTTCCTAAAACAGGGGAAATGTTTAACAATGTATTACCACTATGCTGAGTTCTGCTACTACTTGTTGTTGACATAGTGAGTTGTCTTCTGTCTGTGAACTGTTAAATAAAGATTAATATGTTTAAGAGGCTGTCCATGCAAACACCAGGCAATATGCATAAATGTTGGCACATTCAAATTTTTGGAAATTATTTAACATAGCAACCGTGCACATTTTTTTTACTACACTTTTAAAAAAAAATCATTTCTTGTATGCAATAAACTAAATGTAGTGTCATTGAAATCTGAGTCCCATGATGTGCCAACTATTGCCGGAGATTTCCTTGGACAGCATCTTAAATGCTTATAAAACATTGATTGTAACAAACATAACAACTACTTTCATTAGGCTGCTTCCACTCAGTTCTTTATTTCTTTTGAGATTAACATAATAAAAATTAGTTCTCATTCCCTAAAAACAACATGAACATCTATTTTTTTAATGAAAATAATTTTATTTCCTTATACATGTATTAAGTACTTAATGTTATGATAATCAATTACTCTGTGCCATTGATAGTTCAGGTTTTGTTTAGATCTGTTTTCACTAATGGTATCTATACAGCTTACATTGTCATCACACCTACCTGTGTACTACTGTGTTGTTGGCTGTCAGACAAAACATCACCTGCAAATAAAACCAATCAGAATGTAAGTTACTATAGATTTTTTAAAGTCATAAGAAACCTCAAATTAAAAAAAAAATAATGCATATGTTTTTTATAACTCAATGGATAGTTTCCATTATAAAACTTATGTACATATACTTTTTCCTGAAGAAAATTCTTTAAGTTGTTCATATTAAGAAGAAGTTTACTTTATTATAATTGCTTGCTTCCAGGAAGCAATTCCCCCTGACATATTTTCTGTATGCAAAGTGACCTCAGTGTGACACATCTCGTAAAAATCTGGTGATCGCAATACGCATGGATATCCTTTAAATAAACTACTATATGATTTTACATGTTAAACACATGCTCAATATCCATGCTTTTTTGTTGATTGTTGACAAACAGGTGACCACCTTTAAACTTTGGCTTCAGAACACGAACTTTAATTACCTGCCATATTTTCCCAATAAGACTGACGGATTGAAAAAAAAAATGACGATTATACGAAATTCATGTGAAAAAAATGATAAAATCGTGCACAGAAGACTAAGTTTATGATGTTTGTATGCACTGGTTCAAGAATTGGAATAACATTCTTTTTTACCGGTCACTTGTTTCATATGACTTTAAATCAAAGTTAACAACTTCATGTATTTCACCCATTTGGGGTCTTGTCATAGCTTGTTTGTCTAGGGTATGGAAGATCATGAGTTCAACCCAAGGCAGGTCAAACCAAAAAACTTAATATTGGTATTTGATGCTAAGTAGTAAGCATTAAGGAACATGTTCTTATCCAGAATATGCATCTAATTTGATGCTGGAAGTTAAACAGTCATCATCATGTATCTTCTATAGTTTGTTCAATAGTTAGTGTGAACACAGTAAGATGCATTTCTGGCAGTGTGTTTGGGTTACTTTGGAATTATTCATAGCTAACAATTCCTGGGTGCCAATTCTTTTGAAAATTTACCATATAGAATGTTCATGAAACTTACCAACAGAGGAGAAAGTTGATTCAGTACTCCTTGGACTTTGTTGAGCTGTCTGCATCCAAATATCTGGCTGGATAACTGGCTGTGCATAGAAGTTAGATAACATCACTAACACTTCAGAATAAAACTGACTATGATGGAGTAAGGCTAACAATGCACTGAGTCCTACTAATGATACCTGAAATAACATTGCAATGTTATTCATCTTTAATATACAAAATAGATATGGGTTTTTTCCCCCCAATAGTTGTGTACAGGCAGGGGTCGAAATTAGCGCTGGTCCAGTGGTCCGGGACCAGTAGAATGTGCGTCGGACTAGTAGATTTTGTCAGCTCGTGGTCAGGCGGACCAGTAGAAATTTGTCGATAAAAATCATTGATTGCATCGCAATCTCAGTTTGTTTACAAAACAATTTACCTGTGAAATCAAATACACGGTACTGGGGGTATTACAATTGATCAAGTTAATGAATATCTCGGGTGAGCGTCCTTCACAACAATATAAAATGTGGAATTTTTTTGGAAGGAGTTAAACCGCTGGACAAAAAAATTTAAATAAGTCAAAATCAAAATAAAGATCGAAATAAAGTATATGAAATTGACAAAAAGAAACGCAAATACCAAAAATCATGGGAAAAAGATCGCGAATGGTTGAATTATATAGTAGATCGGAATTTAATGAACTGTACAACATGTGAAAAATTTGCAGTGACAGACCTAGATAGCAAATGTATTTTCGTAACTGGATCGTCAAATTTCAAATTGGATTCTGTACTTGTAACAAAGGCATAATCAAATTCTTTTATAGCAGTTGGTAACCCAAGTCGAGCAGTTGCTGAGGGGGTATTGAAAGTTATCAGTGATTCTATGATTTCTGCTGAAATATTCAATTGGGAATCAAAGTTAGCAGGATTTGGAAGTGACGGAGCGAATGTAATGATGGGGAAAAAACGATGGGGTTATTGCTAAACTTAAGAAGTTACAACCTTCAGTACAAGGTATACACTGTTTTGCTCATCGTCCCTTTGTTCCTGTCTAACGTATGTAAACGGAAGCATCAAAATAAAATTAAACATCCATCATTTATATTAATGTTTGTCAAATGAATGACATTTTTGCAGGACCAGTAGATTTGAAGCCGGACCAGTAGAGTTTTCAGTCCGCTGTACTGGCTGGCAAGTACACAAAAACGCTTAAATTCGACCCCTGTGTACAGGTTTAGTATTTCATAAATAAGGAGATGCAGTATGATTGCCAATGAGACAACTATCCACCAAAGTTCAAATGAAGTGAATGTAATCAATTATAAACAATGAGGAAAATCCATGTCATATTGTTGGCTGTTAACAGCTCTGACATGAAAATATAAAACAATTCAATTAGTAAGTCTGTTTCTATGTTTTGGAAATAAACAGTTGATTTTACAAAATGGATGTTGGGAAAATTGACCTAGGACACTAATAGTTCTTTTTACAATCACATTTCCATAGAGATTTTCCTGAAATTCTGTTTTGATATAAAATATGTGAGTCACAGTTTTTAAGGAGGTATTTGTTGACCCAAAAACTTTAGCCTGAAGCTGGCACTATAATGTTTTTAATGTTCAGTGGACCGTAAAAATTAAAGGCAATATTCAATTTGGCATAAAAATTAGAAAGATCATATCATATGGAACATGTGTACTAAGTTTCAAGTTGATTGGATTTCAACTTCATAAAAAAATACCACGATCAAAAACATCAACCTGAAGCAGGACAGACGAACAAACAGACGGACGAAAAAAATAAAAGATGGACGAACGAATAGATGAACAGACCGAAACATAATGACCCTGTATTACCTAAGTTAAATTCCTACTGTACCACCAAAGAGTGAAGATATTGAGATACCTACATGCAAAAAAAATATACAGCGTTTTTCTTTCTTGATTTTATTGACACTGAATTCCTCAAAATACTCTTAAACCTTGACTGTACAGAAGTACAGATGTCTGATGATACTAACCTCCATTTCAGTATCAGTAACAATAGGTCCCTGCCATGCATCACTTTGTAATTCTACTGTCCCACAAGGCATACTTTGTGAAGTCAAATTTACCAACAGTAATGCTGCCTGTAAAGTATGAAACACAACATATATTTATCTAATGCTAAAATTTGAAATAAATGTTTGCACACTTTTGCTGTTATATAGATTACATTTATTTTAAAGTTTACCGTTCTGAAACTGCTAAGGACATTCATATAACAATCTTTTTCTTCTGAATGGTACATGAAATAAAAGACTATTATATTGACACTTGTAATTTTTTAAAGACTATGTCAACCTCAAGTTGTCTTGATCTTGGTGTAATGGAATTGCAGTTTCAAAGATGTTTACCACACTCTTTCTTTTATTCATATTCATGTGCTAAATTTACAGCTTTTATTTATAATTATAAGCTTAATTTCTAGATTTTATTTGTATTTATAAGCTAAATTACCAGCTTTTATTCAAATGCATGTGCTAAATTTCCAGCTTTTATTCATATTGATGTGCTAAATTTCCAACAAGCATAAAATGATTTACTGGCTTTACCAACTTTTAATGATTTTTTACAAACTGTAACAAATTATTTCTAACCTGTTGTCTAACCATGCTGCATTCTGAATGGTCCAGGAGTATACTAATAGATGCTCCCCAGATGCCTCCTGGGATATGTTTACAGTTCAAGGTCATCATTATTCTTCCTGCTTCTGTAGAGGTCAAGGCCACAGCTATACCAAGCCCTGCTGTTCTCACCTGATAAAATATCAAAACTCAAATGTTTAAATTCACTGATATCTGAAACTTTTATTTTTTAAAGTTATTCTAGATCTAGAAATATTTCTTTTAAATTTGCAGAAAGAAACAAAAATGTTATTTGTTAAATCAAAATCTATTTTTCACATACATTCCTCATTGTTTGGATAGATGAATAAAAATTAAAAATAAATAATTTTGCACTCGTCTAGATTATTGAAACAATCCTTGTATTGCTGAAAACAACCCATTCACTATAAAATTCAATATACCTCAGGGTCTCTATATGCCCAGAGTGTTAACATCCAGTTGAGTCCATTCTCTAAACCACTTGATCCTGTTCGGTTTTGTTTGTGACCCCATTGTTTAGGCCACTCCTAAAATGAAATGGAAACAAAACTTTAATTTAGGTAACTCTTTTCAAGGCATCTGTCACAAATTTGTTTGTTTATCTGTATAATTCTTTATGCTTTTTTGTGAGTTATTAACTAAATATTATCAAAAATATTATTCTTATATGTTATTAATAGTATATTCTAAATTTATTCACAACCATCCACTACTTTTGTTATTTCAAAGCTTGACATTTCATACAGAAACTTATCTATCATAAATGACCTTCACTGACCTTCGAATGTTTTTTTGATTTTTTTGTGTGGTATGATTGCTGTCTGATTTATTCATTATTCTAATAATTTTAAACTTGCTATGTATATAAACATTCAGTAAAATTTCAATGGATTTTAAATAAAAGCCAATTAATTCATTGGTTATTTCCCCTAGATAAGAACAGTAATCTTTATCACAATAATTTCTACACTACTAGGACCATTTAGTTTACCTTGTCCTCTGACAATGTAGCCATTTCATATGACAGATGTCTCAAGCATAGTGTAGCTGCTTTGGTAACACCTTTCCCCATGTATGACATAGAAGTACCACCACGACCAATATGGAATGCTGATACTACCTAAATTAAGTAAATTTAAAAGCTTAAAAAAAATAATATCACAGAACATACAAAATTAAGTTGGAAAAATATACCTCTTTCCTTTCATATGTGTTTATTCTTACCATCGAATCAATCACTTGCATTTGAATAGTGAAATATACCTGTCATTGAAAAATATGCCTCATAATGCTACTAGAAATATTACTGTTATTCTTTGAATCATATGTAAATGTTTTACAAAATAATACTTAAAATGGTTTAATAAAAAAACCTGTTAAAAATACTAAAATTTTTCTAGAATAGTCAATTTTGGTAATTATATAGATGAATTCTGAATTCTTCTTGTCTTAACTCTAATAATGATTTATATTTCAAATTACCTCCAACAAACAATTCAGAACTCTAACACACAACGTGTAACTCTCTAAATCTGTACTTTCTTGGCTCCATCCAGGCCTAGAGATTATATGGAAAAAGTGTATAGGCATTTTCATCAAAAACAAGAATTCTAAATTATTTGTATTAATGACATTTCTTCAGATTCTGAGGACAGATTATTTAATTATAGATACAACCACTAAATTTTCCAACAAATAAAGGTTTATAATAAAATAGAGAATGGAAATGGGGAATGTGTCAAAGAGACAACAACCCGACCAAAGAGCAGACAATCCCATACCTGCCACCTTTCAAAATGCCCATCAGGGTTTTAAGTGCAAGCTGGCTCTTATAGTCCTACCAAACCTTCAAGGGTCCTTCAAATACATTTTAGTGGGTTTTTTTTGGCTTCTTTATACTTTAACAAACCTATAGCCATTATAAAATTAATTGTTTTGTTTAAAATTGTGGAAAAAATTGCTCTTTCACAATTTCCATTTGGGAGCCTCCATGTGGGAAATCCCCCACAAATAGTGACAGTTGGCAGGTATGCAACCCTTGTTAGCAACAATATTTTTCAAATAAAATATATTTCATTCTATATGTGCCTGTCCAAAGTCAGGAACCTGTAATTTATTGGAAGCCTTTTATCATATTTGAGTTTTGTTAATTGTTTTTTTACAGTTTGTTCTTGTGATGTGTTGTACAACCACTGTCCCAGAATAGGGGGAATGGTTGGGAAACCTTTTACATATTTGACATTGCCACATTAAGTATTTACCTGTCCCAAGTCAGGAGCCTAGTTGTTGTTTGTTGCTGTATATCATATTTGTTTTTCGTTAAATTTGTTATACATAAATTTAAGCTGTCAGAATGCATTATTTAACATTTGTGATATCAGGGCATTTAGATATTGTTATATAGTATGGGTATTGCTAATTGTTGAAGGCTGTACAGTGACCTATGGTTGCTTACATTACACAATTTGGTCTGTGGTGAAGAGTTTTCTCATTGGCAATCATATCACATATTTCGATTTTTATATTTAAGTAAAACGACTGTTGAATGTTATTACCTTGCAGTGATATGCATCAAACATTGGAGAGTTCCTTCAAGGGAGGCAAGATTGTAGAAATGTGGAGCATCTGTGACATTTAACCTCTGTACTAACTGATTGACTAAGTCGCCTCTTAACTGTTGGATTTTCAACCTGAAAGAGTTATTCATAAATTTTATTATTTTAATAATTAGGGACTCTATCGTACTACAGATTTACCAGGCTTTGGTTCACTTTCGTTTGTAATTAAATAATATAATTGTCTCATTCTTCTTTCACTTCACAAAATTTAATCATTTTCATGAAAATAACTCTTTACATATGTAGCTAATATAATTTCTCTAACAACAAATATTTTATTTTTGGATGTAAAATTTTTTTTGATTGGCTTAAAGTTTTGTGTCTCATTGCTCATTGACATAATTTGGTCATGATAATGAACGTCATAAACATTTTTTTCATGATTACTCCAAAACAAGAATATGTCCAAAGTACACGAATGCCCCACTCGCACTATCATTTTCCATGTTCAATGGACCGTGAAATTGGATAAAAATATAATTAGGCATTAAAATTAGAAAGATAATATCATAGGGAACATGTGTACTAAGTTTCAAGTTGATTGGACTTCAACTTCATCAAAAACTACCTTGACCAAAAACTTTAACCTGAAGCGGGACAGACGGACGAACGAACAGACGGACATAAGAACGAACGGACAGACGAACGAATGGACAGACAGACAGACGGAGGGAGGAACAGACGCACAGACCAGAAAACATATCGCCCCTCTACTATTGTAGGTGGGGCATAAAAACAGAATTTATAATTAGATTAATAGGAATGACTATAACATTTTTTCTGGCTACCGGTATACCTCAGAAATGTGTTGCACACTGTTAAATAACACTTCTGCAAATAATTTAGTGTGCTCCACATTTTTTATGTTATGTAATCATATAAATCTCTCTCCTTTCTTAGTTAATCATAGAAAGATATATTTTTTTTTAAATTATAATTTACTTCCTTATGAAACATTTCAAGTGTTCCATATAATAAAAGCATACATCTATTATTTTTGTTTCCAAAGTCTGTGATTTGACTTCATTTTTAGTGCGGTAGATGGGCCCACAACCTCAGGCCATTGCGATAAGCAATGTATCACTATAGCATTATAGCACTATAGTATCCAAACCAACAAATATCTTGTATCCACTAGAACTATTCCATTAAAGCCAATATCAGAGGGTAATTTTTTGAACATGGTTTCTGTGTTATTTAAGGTTGTATATTCATTTAATGTCTTCAAAATCATAGAACCACTCAAAATATGTTTGTGTTTGTTTGTCTTTTTTTAGGGGGGGGGGGGGGGGGGGGGCATTAACAGTCCCTTCATACCCTGTCACATCCATTGAAATGAAATAGCCCTTATATACAAAGAAAATTTTCCTTTTTTCTTCAAATTCAGTCCTACCTTCTACACAACAAATATGGTAATTTACTGTTGTATGTTGATATGAATGAGAGAAGTTCTTTGTCAAGGGTTCTGGAATAAAAATAAAAAGTATATTAAATTCAATAAATTAAGAACCAATAAATCAAGAATTTACTTACTAATATCAAGAAAATCTGACATTTCCCAACTGATACTATAAATGATTGAAGGCTGATCTTGACTACAATCATATGAAGTACCAAAAGGCACAACTTATCTTAACACTACATAGATTGCCTTATCCTAATTGAGAAGTATTTGTTTTTCATGCTCTTTTAACATTGTATTTTACTTGGACTTTCAACTGTTTTGATTCAAGAGCTACCAAAGAGTCTTATATAAACAAAATGTGTGTCTGGAATATTAAAATATTTTTGGTAACTTTTACCTCTTGATGTTGACATTTTCAGGCACATCTCTAGTTTCTCCTCTAACTGCTGCTCTGTGTAACAAACCAATCAGAGGGCCTGATGTTTGATACAACAATTCTCCTATCAACTGTAAAGTGTTATCTGGAATCTGATTGGCCATTCTTAATGCCATGGAAACAAAGCTTAAAACTTCTTGCAGCAAGGATTCATCAGTAGTATTAGAAGGTGTGACTTTCAAAAACCTGAATTGAAACATAACTGAATGATAATACTTCATTAGGAAAAGCTATCATTTTGTTCCTTAATATTCAATGTTTAATGAAATAAAACTATCCTGGTCTTTCAACAATTGAGAACAAGTTCCCTTTGTAAAGAATAAATCTAGCAACAAATATTATCATACTGTGTACCAGATAAGAATAGTATTTCTAAACAGCTGCAGCTATCATGAACAATTCATTATAAACAACTCTCCTATGTAAGTGTTAGTTATTATATCTTATAGCGACAGCCAATGTTGACAGTAGTGGACAGTTCTTTATGCATAGTGTTCAAACAGTAAGAGTATTTGACAGTTCTAAAGCAAACCTTTTGTTTCCAATGTTTTAATAACAGTCACTAACACATCCAACAAATTGTCAATTATAGTTGACACCAGCTATATTTCAATTAAAGGTGACTGCCTATCAGAAAAGTTTTTTCTTTTCATTTTTTATTCCTATTTACAATGATACAATACAAGAACTGAGCCATTGTTTTTTTGGTTGTTTTTTTTGCTGTGCATGTTCTGATTTTGTGTCATTTATCCTTTGTTTTTCTGTTACATAAAATGTTATGCTTACCTTCCAATACTATTGAACCATTCCATTGAAAAGAACATGTCAGATCCACCAAAACCAAATGCTGCCATTATATAGCTGAGCAGACGATGTAATGACTTACTGACTCTATTATGGGATGTGGCATTACATACAGTGTAGATAGCCTGCTGTAGTCCTTCTTTCAGATGACTGGCTTGCAATAACATTTTGTCTTTAAAACTTAAATGCAGCTTTGCAGAAAACCTAAAAAGAAATGTAATGTGTTGAATAAATAATTCTTAGCATGTAATTGTAAATTTTTATACCTACAAAAAAAAAAGTACATGCAAGACTCATTAAGAATTTCTACTATGACTTATTTATTTTGAAAGCTTTCAGTTGCATCAAGTTTCATATCAATAAACCTGCAAACATTTAATTTGTGTGCATATAAACAATTCAATTTTGTCACTTCTTTGCATGTTAACTTCCAAATCCAGATAAGTTTTACTGTCCTTATTCAGTAACCTTGTGGTATCTCAATAGCAATGGATACAACAGTTTACCTAATTGCAGTTTGAATTCTTCTGCCACAAACTGATCAACTGGTAAAATATTTTACCCGATTGCGCTAGTGAAAGGTTGTAAGTATGAAGTGAGTATTGTGAAATAAAAAGTTATACTTACCATCCAGCTACAGTTAGTTGATGTCTTTGTCATGAATATCAAACAAAATAATGACTTACTATAATGTGACCCCGTACACTATATAACAAACTTACTCTGGTAAATTTCCATCTGATTTATTTTTGTTTTGGCTCAAATATTTCAGCAGATTTTCCATCCCATTATGCCACGATACATGCCATGCTACTTTTAACATTTCTGCTGGGGAATCACTCAGTAAAGGATCTGGTTCCTGAGCAAGAGCAGTTACATTGGGACTTGTTTCATGATGGCAGTTTGGTCTAAATGGCTGTCTAAATCTAAAATCAAAGATGAAATCAATTCAGGCTAATCACACGGATGATAGCAACAAATTGATGCTTCATGTCAGTTGGGTATTCTTTAGAATGTATTGGCAATAACAAATATCAATGTGATATAATTATAAACCCTTCTTTGTACAAGGCAGACAAAAAGTGCCAGATTTTCAACTTGCTAGCACAGAGGAAAAGCATTCAGAAGAACACATGCTACATCACCAATAGATAAATACACCTAATTCATTTTGTTATTTTGTGCTGCTTGGGTGTCAGAGAAGCAGCAATGACACCAGGTCAGTGATCAAACTTTGACCTTAAATTGTCTGCATATCATATGCATTTCATTTGTTTGCATTAAAGACAGATGTGTCTTTTTCTAAATCTTTTTTTTTTTAAATTTAATTAACAATTAAAACAGTGTCCTTTGAGAACCTTATTACTCTTTACACTTACAAATAGCAATAAAATATTCTATCATATACTAATTATAATTCCTGCAGACAACAGTACAAGTGTTGTTTTGGTAATAATATCAAATTCAGTTTTTATCTTCCTAAATTTTATTTGTTATTTATATCTGTATTGAATGGTTTTATACTAGTTATTTTGGGGCCATTTATAGCTTGCTGTTCAGTGTGAGCCAAGGCTCTGTGTTGAACCAATAATGGTTTAATTTTACATTTGTGACTCAATGGATGGAGAGTTGTCTCAATGGCACTCATACCACATCTTCTTTTATCTGTCTGGTTTGCCAAATTGTAAGCTTTGTATCTTTGACAAGTTTTTATTGAAGCATACATCTTTATTAAATTTTAATTAATCAGTAACACATACCTTTTCTTCAGCACATGTGGAATAGAAAATGTAACCACTGGAGTTTGCCCACCTCTGCAATTAAAACAATGGAATATTACATATACATCATTATAACTTTTTTTAACAAAACATTATTTTGTTTCTTAAGGAGGCTCACGGGTACAAAAAAATCGGTAAAAAATAAAACATTTGTTTTTTCATTACAAATTTATTTATTACACTATAAATTATTACTTTATGATATGGTACAAAAATTAACCCAAAAAATCGATTCAGTTTGGCCCCAGATGAGTTTTAAAATGTTAATATCATTTAAAAAGCTCCAAATTATTTCCCTTTGCTGCAAAAATGCCATTTTTTGGCATAAAAATGGAAATATCTTTTTTAACTCATCAGTGACCTATATTTTTTATTATCGTTATCAAATGATCTGTACATAAACTAAGTAATTGTAAAATTTTAGCGATTTCTGTAAATTAGTTCTTTTTTTATTTCGATATTACCTCTATTTCTCCTATTAGTTCAACAGAAAAAAGGACATACACAAGAATATATGCTTCTTTCAGAGGCAGATTGTGAGCTTAAATGAAGGGTGACCCCATTTTTTTATTACATTTTTCTATTAAGTATATTATAATGTTCATTTATTGAAAAATAAAGTGAAATCCTGTATTAAAAAAAAAATAATAATTTATACCTGCCCTGAAACTGTCAATAAATATTCAACATTTAATTTAAACAAAATCGTTTTTAATCCTAACACCCATTTTTTTTTATTGTTTTTTGTAATAATTTTTGTTTTCCTCAATATTATAAAATTTCTGCCCTCACTCAAAAGACAGAAAAGGATTGAATTAGATGAAAAAAGTTGAAAGAAAATATAAATATATGTTCTGTGACCAATTTTAACAGCTACAAAAATCCTTACTAGTAATATCTATGCTTCAAGAAATTGAGAAATACAAATTTGGGTAAAGAATATCACAATTGTATTACTAATATAATCCAGTTATTTCAACAAGAAATAAACCAGACCTAATGAAAATTAGATGAGCCTTAATGCACTGAACAGATAAATACAGAGATAAACAAGAATGTGTCCATAGTACACGGATGCCCCAATCACACTATTTTTTCTATGATCAGTGGATCGTGAAATTGGGGTCAAAATTCTAATTTGGCATTTAAATTAGAAAGATCATATCATAAGTTACATGTGTACACTAAGTTTCAAGTTGATTGGACTTAAACATCATCAAAAACTACCTTGACCAAAATCTTAAACCTGATACTTGCGCTATCATTTTCTAAGTTCAGTGGACCATGAAATTGGGGTCAAAAATCTAATTTGGCATTTAAATAAGAAAGATCATATCATAGGGAGGGAACATTGTATTAAGTTTCAAGTTGACCAGACTTCAAAATCTATCTGGACCAAAAACTTTAACCTGAAACAGGACAGATGGATGGACAAACAGACCCACAAACCAGAAAACATAATGCTCCACTACTAACGTAGGTGGGGCATAAAAAAAAATACAGAAAAAATAATAATAGTGGACTATTGCACAGAGTTTATTTAAATGTCAACAAATTCACTACATACATGAGGACTTTGATTTAATCTAATCAAGCTTTTCTTATACACCCGTTTAATTCAGGTATATATATTTACCAGTGTGATTGTCAGTTCAGCATGTTTTATTTGATATCAATATAGACATAACCTTGATACATATACCAGGAACAGAGTACAGAGGGTCTAGTTGCTTCAGTAGTAACACCATAAGTAAACGCCTTCATCAAAAGGTTTTCTTAAATAGACTCAAATACAAGAATTTTATCTGTCATCCAAACAGAATTTTGATTATTTTGACTGTTTAAAAATATAGCATATAGGACAAGACAGTAGACTTTTCAAAATGGACATCAACTCAAAACATAACTTAAATCAATAACAGGTTCAGTACAGGGCTATTTCAAGGAATTTGTACACAATAGCAGATTACCAAAAACAAAACATCAGTATGATGATAGCAGATTATGTGGATGGGTATACAATCATTCAATGGTTTTTTTTCATTGTTTGATGTAAAAGTAATCATGTTGATGCCTTGTAGAGTCAAAAAACAAAGTAAGGAGGATATTTCAATCATACTGTTTTTTTCAATTTTGTGTTTTTCTTAAACTTGGTCAGTTAACCCAATGTCTGCAAAATTAAGACCAATACAAAGTCATGGTGCTGCATGAATACATTCAAAACTATTGTCAAACAGGAAGTGGCTACATGCTAAATAAAAAAAAAATAAAAATAATACACATTTCAACTCAACATTATTAAATTACTGATCAAATGTTAATGCATTCCCTTCCATGGAAGCCAAGAAAAAATGATGTATTCAAATAATCAGCAAACAGGATTTGACTTGACAGCAAATGTTATTACAAAATTGCATATCCACTACAACTTAAACATTATCAAGTTGAAGATCAATTATAAAACCATTCCCTTCCATAGAAGTCCAGAAAGGTTGGAATAAAATTTGTCAAAATGAATAAATCTAGTACAAAAACTCTTATTACTGAAGTTAATATTTAATTGAAATTGTGTCTAATAAATAGAACAATCTAAATAAAAATATGTATCACATATAACACATAATTTGACAAATTTGATTGGTTGATAAATATTATCTTTTCATGTCCAGTACTAAATAACACTTAAAACTTTCTAAAGGTTATTAAATAGATGCAAAGTACAGAAAAGTTAACATGTATATGATAAATTTTTAAAACTATTAAGCATAGCAGCAATGGATGAACAAGTAAACATGTCAAAGAAAGGAAACCAAGAACTTGGTGCTCAAGATATTGTGAAAAAGAAGCAAGATGTTGTTGAAAAAAAGTTGGCAACCCATAGATGTTCCATTCACACTAGTATAGACTTAAGTATTTTTTGTCGTCAGTGTAATAAACTTATATGTCCTGTTTGTTTAACACAAGAACATCAGCAACATAAGATGTGTGATATTGAGACAATTCACAATGAAAAGCTTGGAATACTTACTGATAACAACCATATAATTACAAATGAATTTGTGCCATTCTTTACAGAAGAAAATTCAAAATTGGATAAAATTTTAGTTACTCATCAGAAACACTGTGAGAAAATGAAACTTAAAATTGAGGAACAGGATCAAAAGCTTAAAGAGGAAATAACAAAACAGACAAGTGATCTACTGCAAACTTTTGAAAATTATTTACAAACAACTAAAGAGGAAATAAAAAAACGAAAATCCACACTTGAGAACAAACTATCTATCTTGAAGAAAAATCATGATATTATTGATCAAATTAAGGAAAGTGACGATATTCGTAAAATCTGCACAACTGCTGATGAAATGCATATATATGTCAAAAATATCAATGTTTCATCTGCTTCACTGCCGCGCGAGAATAAGGAATACAAGGAAGGAAATATAAACACAGAAATCATCTCTTCCCTGATTGGAGTGCTCCAACCTTTAACATTACCTGATACTGCTGAAGTCCAATTCAAAGTCTTAAAATCTTATGTGACCGACTTGAATTCCATTGGGAAAGTAACATCAGGAGAGAAAACTAGGATAAAGAATAGTACCAGCTCTGTTTTGCGAGAAATTGATTTGAGTGATGAACTGTCAGTTTTAGAAGAAACAAACAATATAAAAGTCAGGGACATGGCTGTTAACAAGTCTGGAGATCTTTTTCTTGCATTAGACAATAAACCACAAATCAAAATTGTTAAGAATGGAGAAAAGGAAATGAATGATTTTCATCAATTCCCTATACCATGGATTGAAAAATCACAAGTCCCTGTGGCCTTGCACTGGTACATGGATAATCAATTAATTGCAGGCACAATTGAAAAGGGAACAAGTATGGACACAGTTCCTGACAGTGTTAAAAGACAAATAGTGTTTTTATCGGAAGATAAGCAACAAATTAAAGTTTATGAGTACGATCAAGATGGAAAACGAATGTTCATGTATCCACACAGGATCAACTCCGACACTAAGGCCAATGTCATCATCCTTGACAAGTTCAGTAACAAATCTGGAAGAATCATATCCATATCAATAGAAGGTTCTATAAAATGGACGTATAATGGCCCTAATGACACAATACCAAACCAACTGTTTGATCCATGGGATATAGTTGTTACTTCTCATGACAATATAATAATATGTGATATGAGAAATAATGCCTTACATGTCCTGAACTCTGATGGACAAATCATGACATGTCAGAAGACAGAATCATTAGAAATTATATATCCTGCTAGTATGGACATAAATAAAAATGGACATCTAATTCTAGGCTGTGGAACAGAATATGAACAAAGAGCAAAACTGCATACCTTGGAATTTAAAGGCTGTTGAAAAAGAAACCATTTATGAATAATATTTTCAAATTTACTCTTAAGCCAAATATGGATTACAACAACAAAAAAATCACATGTTACCCACTGCAAATAAAGTATATACTGAATTTTACAAGAATAAAAATTCATAGTGATAGATTTTCAATACAATTATCTCTTAAGCCAAACATGGATTACAACAACAAAAAACTAGAGGCTCTAAAGAGCCTGTGTCGCTCACCTTGATTTTATGAATAATGTGCATATTAAATTTTAACAAAGGACACAGATGGTTGTGTTTTGATGTTGGTGATGCTTACATATTTTAATTTTTTTTTTTAAATTTACAAAATTTATGAAAATTCTTAAAAATTTACAATAAAGGACAATAACTCCTTAAGGGGTCAATTGACCACTTTGGTCAAGTTGAGTTATTTGTAGCTCTTACTTTGTTGTACATTATTGCTATTTACAGTTTATCTCTATCTATAATTATATTTAAGATAATAACCAAAAGCTGCAAAATTTTCTTACAAATTACCAATTCAGGGGTAGCAACCCAACAAAGGGTTCTCCGATTCATCTGAAAATTTCAGGGCAGATAGATCTTGACCTGATTAACAATTCCCCCCCCCCCCCCCCCCCCCTGTCAGAGTTGATCTAAATACTTTGGTTTCAAAGATGTAAGTCAAAATCTACATTTTACCCCTATGTTCTATTTTTAGCCAAGGCGTCCATCTTGGTTGGTTGGCCCGGTCACCGGACATATTTTTTAAACAAGATACCCCAATAATGATTGTGGCCAAGTTTGGTTTAAATTGGCCCCAGAGTTTCAGAGGAGAAGATCTTTGGAAAAGTTAACGACGACAGACGCAAAGTGATGAGAAAAGCTCAATTGGCCCTTTGGGCCAGGTGAGCTAAAAATCACATCTTACCCACTGCAAATAAGTTATAGTTATGTACAGAATTTTACAACAACAAACATTCATTGTGATAGATTTTCATTACAATTATCAGTACAGGTACATGCCTTGTTTTGAATCAATAATTGATCAAAGTTTTGATAACACTTTTTTTTAGCTATTATACAGTATCTTGTCACTTTCTATAATAAAATAAAATGGCTGCAAAAAATATTAGAGCTGCAGAATCATGGTTCTAAGATTCTGTGCTGAAATACAGCCCTCAGATATATTGCACAGACTAATAATTAGAGCCTAGGTAGTGTATCTAGTGTATAAAAAATAAGACTTCGTATGATTGCCAATGAGACAACTCTTCACAAATAAACATTGGAAGGTTTTGACATTAAATCAAACTGTTAATGATTTAGATTAGGGGAGTTCTTCATTAAATACTTACAATGTTTTCAACATATTTCATCATGTGTTTGGTATTGTAAATCATTATTAAAATTACCAATTGTGTCTTAATGTCTATCATGACATTTTTTTAATTTCATGCAAGATGTCTACCCTCGATGCATGTACCAAATCTTGCTCAGATTGGAACTTATCCAATTCCGTTAAAGAACTCCCCTGCTTTGAGTATGAAAAATGGATTTATCAATCAATGGTTTATCATTAGTAAAGAACTGGTGCTTTTTATTTTAAACTTCTTAATGATTTCAGGTATGATACAGCATTCCTTTCCTTTTTAGATTATACCTGTTATTATCTTGCAGATGTACAGGACTTGGATTTGGTGTTTAAGATAGTATTGTTAACTTTTCAAGCCTTCATTAGTACATTTTTACTTCAATTGATGCAACAGAAAAGTTTTGTTCTGAGGAGTCGAATTTACGGATAAAAATGTGCTGTCTCTGTTATACACGGGATCCATTCTGGTTAGCCAAGAAAGCTGGCAAACATTATCCCTGAACCCTGAACTCGTGATAACAATAAATAATAACAAAGTTGTGAAATTGCATACTGAAACAAAACTTTCACAGGAATACAGAATTTCATGTATTTTTCTATACCATATATATATATATGGTTTGTTGACTACAGTTAGTTGTCTCAGATACAAATACTGCAACAAGTAAATTAAAGGAAAAGTAAATAAGGTCTTATACAAGGGTAAAGGGCTTATCTAACTACTCAAAGTGGAACAATTTCAACTAGATGCATGCTGATACTAATCTACATCCAAATATTATTGGAGAACAATGCACTCCAAAACTTATTTACACTTCTATGTCAGGGCCCAAATTTTAACAATCAATACTATCAAGCATTTTTTGATCAAAATTCACTTTATCAATGTTCAAGGTTCATTCAATTAAGTACAGATATATTTTTAGATTCTGAGGCACACCTATCACATGTGCAAACAGGTGTCATACGATAAAAGACCATATCAACAAGGAAGTACATGTAAAGCAGATATACAGATAAACTCTTGTCATTACAGATTGATGTTCAAAGTTCTACAATAGTGGCCTAAAGCTATAGAACCAGGTTCAATCCACCATTTTCTACATCTGAAAATGTCTGTACCAAGTCAGGAATATGACAGTTGTTGTCCATTCTTTGATGTGTTTTATCATTTGATTTTGCCATTTGATTAGGGAATTTTCGTTTTGAATTTTCCTCGTTTTGAATTTTCCTCGTTTTGAATTTTCCTCCAAGTTCAGTATTTTTGTAATTTTACTTTCTACTTTATAATTTTGTAACATAGTGTCTGAAATTTACTGCTGGCTTACAATCATGTATCTCATTCTACTAACAATAAGGATCTAGAAATTGTATCTTGAATTGTTTTGTCTATTCCTTTTGGGGTTGTGTTAATTAAGTTCTCTAAGTGCACTAAGTACCTGTGAAAGTACTGTATTTGGTGATAGTATATTGAATGGTTTTGTCTGTTTGGAGGGTCTCTGTTCTTTTGGGGTTGTGTTAATTAAGTTCTCTAAGTGGACTATGTACCTGTGAAAGTACTGTATTTGGTGATAGTATATTGAATGGTTTTGTCTGTTTGGGGGGTCACTGTTCTTTTGGGGTTGTGTTAATTTAAAAGTTCTCTAAGTGCACTAAGTACCTGTGAAAGTACTGTATTTGGTGATAGTAAATTGAATGGTTTTGTCTGTTTGGAGGGTCACTGTTCTTTTGGGGTTGTGTTAATTAAGTTCTCTAAGTCCACTAAGTACCTGTGAAAGTACTGTATTTGGGGATAGTACATTGAATGGTTTTGTCTGTTTGGAGGGTCTCTGTTCTTTTGTGGTTGTGTTAATTAATTTCTCTAAGTACCCGTGAAAGTACTGTATTTGGTGATAGTATATTGAATGGTTTTGTCTGTTTGGAGGGTCTCTTTTCTTTTGGGGTTGTGTTAATTAAGTTCTCTAAGTGCACTAAGTACCTATGAAAGTACTGTATTTGGTGATAGTAAATTGAATGGTTTTGTGTGTTTGGAGGGTCACTGTTCTTTTGGGGTTGTGTTAATTAAGTTCTCTAAGTGCCTTTAGTACCTGTGAAAGTACTGTATTTGGTGATAGTAAATTGAATGGTTTTGTGTGTTTGGAAGGTCACTGTTCTTTTGGGGTTGTGTTAATTAAGTTCTCTAAGTGCCTTTAGTACCTGTGAAAGTACTGTATTTGGTGATAGTAAATTGAATGGTTTTGTGTGTTTGGAGGGTCACTGTTCTTTTTGGGGCTGTGTTAATTCAATTCTATAAGTGCACTAAGTACCTGTGAAAGTACTGTATTTGGTGATAGTAAATTGAACGATTTTGTCTGTTTGGAGGGTCACTGTTCTTTCGGGGTTGTGTTAATTAAGTTCTCTAAGTGATCTAAGTACCTGTGAAAGAACTGTATTTGTTGATAGTAAATTGAATGTTTTTGTCTGTTAAGAGGGTCACTGTTCTTTTGGGGTTGTGTTTATTAAGTTCTCTAAGTGCACCAAGTACCTGTGAAAGTACTGTGTTTGGTGATAGTACATTGAATGGTTTTGTCTGTTTGGAGGGTCTCTGTTCTTTTGTGGTTGTGTTAATTAATTTCTCTAAGTACCCGTGAAAGTACTGTATTTGGTAATAGCAAATTGAATGATTTTGTCTGTTTGGAGGGTCACTGTTCTTTCGGGGTTGTGTTAATTAAGTTCTCTAAGTGCACTAAGTACCTATGAAAGTACTGTATTTGTTGATAGTAAATTGAATGGTTTTGTCTGTTTGAGGGGTCACTGTTCTTTTGGGGTTGTGTTAATTAAGTTCTCTAAGTGCACTAAGTACCTATGAAAGTACTGTATTTGTTGATAGTAAATTGAATGTTTTTGTATGTTTAGAGGGTCACTGTTATTTTGGGGTTGTGTTAATTAAGTTCTCTAAGTGCACTAAGTACCTGTGAAAGTACTGTATTTGATGATAGTAAATTGAATGGTTTTGTCTGTTTGGAGGGTCTTTATATGTTGAAAGGCATTTTCAAGTATAGCTGACATAGCAGTAATTCTTCGGAACTGACATGCTTTAACAAACTTTATTAAACTTGCCCCTTTATAAATTTGAAATTATTAAGAAACTAAGGTTTCAACTCCCTCAGGAAAAGTTGTCATGTAGGTCATGGTTGTATGTTGTTAAAAACTTATCAAAAGATTTAAGATATCAGACTTATAGTTTCAATAATAATTCAAGCATAACAAGCCAAATAAATAAGTACTGTATAAAAACTGGTATCACTAAAGTTGTTATATAAATCAATGTTATCAAATAAATAGAACAATTTAAATAAAAATATATACAAAATTTATATCAGGCACAACAAATAAATTTTGATTGGTTGATAAATAATATCTTTTCTAGTACAATACTACGCAACACTTTAAATTTATTATAGGTTATAAAATAGATTCAAATTACAGTAAAGTTAACATGTGCATGATAAACTATTTAGCATGGCAGAGTTTGATGATCAAGTAAACCTATCAAAGGAAAGAAACATGGAAGAAAGTGACCATGGTGCGCAAGATGTTGTTGGAAAAAAGTTGGCAATACAAAGATGTTTTATTCACGCTGGTATAGACTTAAGTATTTTTTGTCATGATTGTAATAAATTAATCTGTCCAGTATGTTTAACACAAGAACATCAGCAACACATGATGTGTGATATTAAGACCATTCACCATAAAAAGCTTAGAATTATGGCAAATAGGGATCATATGATCACAAATGAATTTATACCATTCTTTACAGAAGAAAATTCCAAACTGGATAAGATTTTAGTTACTCATCAGGAGCACTGCAAAAGTATGAAACTAAAAGTTAAAGAACAGGATCGAAAGCTTAAAGAGGAAATAACGAAACAGACAAATGCTCTCCTCCAAACGTTTGAAAATTATTTACAAACAACTAAAGAGGAAATAAAAGAACGAAAATCCAAACTTGAGAACAAATTATCTATCTTGAAGAAAAATCATGATATTATTGATAAAATTAGGGGAAGTGACGATATTCGTGCAATCTGCAAAACTGCTGATAAAATGCTTAAATATGTACAAAATGTCAATGTTTTATCTGCTTCACTGCCGCGCAAGAACCAGGAATACAAGGAAGGAAATATAAACACAGAAATCATCTCTTCACTGTTTGGAAAGCTTCAACCTATAACATTGCCAGATACTGCTGAAGTCCAATTTAAAGTCTTGCAAACGTATGTGACTGACTTGAATGCCATTGGGAAAGTAACATCAGGAGAGAAAACTAGGATAAAGAATAGTACCAGCTCAGTTTTGCGAGAAATTGATTTGAGTGATGAACTGTCAGTTTTAGGAGAAACAAACAATATAAAAGTCAGGGACATGGCTGTTAACAAGTCTGGAGATCTTTTTCTTGCACTAGACAATAAACCAAGAATCAAAATTGTTAAGAATGGAGAAAAAGAAATGAATGATTTTCATCAATTTCCCATACCATGGATTGACAAACCACAAGTTCCTGTGGCCTTGCACTGGCACAAGAATGATCAAATAATTGTAGGCACAGTTGAAAAGGGAACAAGTATGGATGCAGTTCCTGACAATGTTAAAAGACAAATAGTGTTTCTATCTAAAGATAAGCAACAACTTACAGTTTATGAATATGATGAAGATGGGAAACGGCTATTCATGTATCCACACAGAATCACCTCCGATACAAAGGGCAATATCATCATCCTTGACAAATTCAGTAACAAATCGGGAAGAATCATATCCATATCAATAGAAGGTACTATAAAATGGACTTATGATGGCCCTATTGACACAAAACCGAACCAACTTTTTGATCCATGGGATATAGTTGTTACTTCTCATGACAATATAATAATATGTGATATGAGAAATAATGCCTTACATGTCCTGAACTCTGATGGACAAATCATGACTTGTACAAAGACAGACTCATTAGAAATTAAATATCCTGCTAGTATGGACATAAATAAAAATGGACATCTAATTCTAGGTTGTGGAACAGAATATGAACAAAGAGCAAAACTTCATACCTTGGAATTTAAAGGATGTTGAAAAAGAAACCATTTATGAATAAAATTTTCATACTTTACTCTTAAGCCAAACATGGATTACAACCAAAATAAAATGCATCTTTACCTCAGCAAATAATATTTGTACTGAATTCTACAAAAATAAAAATTGATCGTGATAGCTTTTTAATACAATTATCAGTACAGGTGAAGGCCTTGTTTTGAATCAATAATTGATCAAAGTTTTGAAAACTCTTTTTCCAGCTTTTAGACAGTATTTTGTCACTTTCTAGAATAATATAAAATGGCTGCAAAAAAATTAGAGATGCAGAATCATGGCTCTCAGATTCTGTGCTTAAATACAGCCCTCAGATATATTGCACAGACTAATAATAAGAGCCTAGGTAGTGTATGTAATGTATAAAATAAAATAAGACTTGGTATGTTTGCCAATTTATTGATTTAGATTAGGGAGATTTTTATTAAATACTTTTTAGTTTTTGACAGATTTCATCATGTGTTTGGTATTTGTATATCTTTTTATAAGAAACTCACTCTTTATATCAGAATGAAGTCCTCGGATCTGTAAAATCATCGATTGCGTCTTAATCCTTGTTGAGACAATTTTTATTTGATGCAAGATGTTTACCCTTTATGCATGTACCAAATCTTGCTCAGATTGGAATTTCTTCAATTCATTATAGAACTCCACTGCTTTGAGTATGAAAACTGGATTTACTAATGATTTAGTAAAGAACTGTTGCTTTTTTATTTAAAGTTCTTAATGATTTCAGGTATGATACAGCATTCCTCTCTTTTTTTTATTATACCTGTTATTACCTTGCAGATGTACAGGGCATTGGATTTGGTGTTTTATATAGTATTGTTAATTTTGTATGCCTTCATTAGTACATTTTTACTGCAATTTATGCAACAGAAAAGTTTTGTTCTGAGGAGTCAGATTTACAGATAAAAATGTGCTGTCTCTGTTAAACACTGGATCCATTCTGGTTAGCCAAGAAAGCTGGCAAACATTATCCCTGAACCCTGAACTCGTGATAACAATAAATAATAACAAAGTTGTGAAATTGCATACTGAAACAAAACTTTCACAGGAATACAGAATTTCATGTATTTTTCTATACCATATATATATATATGGTTTGTTGACTACAGTTAGTTGTCTCAGATACAAATACTGCAACAAGTAAATTAAAGGAAAAGTAAATAAGGTCTTATACAAGGGTAAAGGGCTTATCTAACTACTCAAAGTGGAACAATTTCAACTAGATGCATGCTGATACTAATCTACATCCAAATATTATTGGAGAACAATGCACTCCAAAACTTATTTACACTTCTATGTCAGGGCCCAAATTTTAACAATCAATACTATCAAGCAGTTGCAAGACCAAAATTCACTATATCAATGTCCAAGGTTCATTCAATTAAGTACAGATATATTTTTAGATTCTGAGGCACACCTATCACATGTACATAAAGGTGTCATATGATAAAAGACCATATCAACAAGGAAGTACACGTAAAGCAGATATACAGATAAACTCTTGTCATTACAAATTGATGTTCAAAGTTCTAAAATAGTGGGCTATAGCTATAGAACCAGGTTCAATCCACCATTTTCTACATTTGAAAATGCCTGTACCAAGTCAGGAATATGACAGTTGTTGTCCGTTCTTTGATGTGTTTCATCATTTGATTTTGCCATTTGATTAGGAAATTTCTGTTTTGAATTTTTCTCGGATGTTCAGTATTTTTGTGATTTTACTTTCTACATTTCAAATTTTTAAAACAGTGCCTGAAATTAACTGCTTGCTCACACTCATGAAACCCATCTTACTTACTAACAATAAGGATTTAGAATCTTTTACCTTGAATGGTTTTGTCTCTTCTATAGGGCTGTGTTAATTCAGTTCTATAAGTGCATTTAGTATCTGTGAAAGTACTGTATTAGTTGCTAGTAAATTGAATGGTTTTGTCTGTTTGGAGAGTCACTGTTCTTTTTGGGGTTGTGTTAATTAAGTTCTCCAAGTCCACTAAGTACCTGTGAAAGTACTGTATTTGGTGATAGTATATTGAATGGTTTTGTCTGTTTGGGGGGTCACTGTTCTTTTGGGGTTGTGTTAATTAAGTTCTTCAAGTCCACTAAGTACCCGTGAAAGTACTGTATTTGGTGATAGTATATTGAATGGTTTTGTCTGTTTGGGGGGTCACTGTTCTTTTGGGGTTGTGTTAATTAAGTTCTTCAAGTCCACTAAGTACCTGTGAAAGTACTGTATTTGGTGATAGTAAATTGAATGGTTTTGTCTGTTTGGAGGATCACTGTTCTTTTGGTGTTGTGTTAGTTTTAAAAGTTCTGTAAGTGCACTAAGTACCTGTTAAAGAACTTTATTTGATTGAAGGAATTTTCAAGTATAGCTGACATAGCAGGAATTCTTAAAAACAATGTATGTTATGTCAGACATGGATTAGCGTAATGTTATGTTATGTCAGACATGGCATTGTGTTAACCAGTATGAAGTTTCCTTTCTGTTTGGTTTTGGTGTATTAGTTTGGTGAAAACATGCCATCTAAGGAAAACACTACTGATACACAGTATATTATAAAAATAGCATGAGCTTATAGTAATAGGATTACACCAAGATATAATTGTCCTTGATAGCGTAACTTTATACATCATCAAACAAGTACAAACACAACAAGTGGGGGTGTACTTACTAACCAATTCTGACTCTAAACAAATTTTGGTTTGATCCATGGAATTTACTCCTTTATATAAAAAAATAATAAACCATAAAGGCAACAGTAGTATACTGGTGTTCAAAAGTCATAAATCAATACAGAGAAAATTAAAGAACCTTAGTGAGCACGCTCACATACCCCACGTCCCCACATTGTCATTGGAGAAATTAAATAAGTGTAAGAAAAAAAAATTGTATAAGAAAAAATATTGAATAATAATTTCCTGTCAATATACACATCAACATAGTATGTCCTTATTATCTACAAAATTTCATGAAATTCTGTTGTGTGGTTTCAGAGGAGTTAAGATGACAAACTGTTGCAGAAGTACATTGAAGCAAATAAGTTCAAAGGGGCGTAACTCCTAGAAAAAAAAATTGAATCGTAATTTCCTGTCAATATGCACATCTACATAGTATATCCTTATTATCTACAAATGTTCATGAAATTCTGTTGTGTGGTTTCAGAGGAGTTGAGATGACAAACTGTTGAAGTAGTACCTTAAAGCAAATAAGTTCAAAGAGATGTAACTCCTAGAAAAAAAATTGAATCGTAATTTCCTGTTGATATGCACATCTACATAGTATGTCCTTATTATCTAAAAAGGTTTCGTGAAATTCTGTTGTGTAGTTTCAGAGGAGTTGCGATGACAAACTGTTGCAGTAGTACATTAAGCAAATAAGTTCAAAGGGGCGTAACTCTTATAAAAAAAAATTGAATCGCAATTTCCTGTCGATATGCACAACTACATAGTATGTCCTTTTCATCTGAAAAGGTTTCGTGAAATTCTGTTGTGTGGTTTGAGAGGAGTTGTGATGACAAGAAACAGGACTGACGGACGGACCGACTGACAGACGGACGGACGGGTCAAAAACATTATACCCTCCGCAACTTCGTTGCGTGTGGTATAATAAATATGGGTTACAAACTAAAAACGAGTGAACCATATCAACTATAAAGAGGATATACAAAGGGCCAAACAAAAACTAAAAGAACTAAAAAATGCTTTACAGACACAATATGATTCTAGTCCATTGAGCTTTACTCATCCCTGTTAATTTGTAGGTTAAAACATTACCCAACCTTATGCAGTGCATTCAGGTGATGTTTCTATCTTATAAATGGGATCATGCATTAACTGACCATCATATCACACATAAATATGAAGAAAAAGTAAATGTTAATTAACAAAGCTGCTGTAAAAATTTCTTAAGAAAAAAGAATGAATAAATGCTAGTTGCTTATTGTCCAGTGGCAAACAACAAACAAAAAAGAAAAAGGGGTTTTTACTGCACAAAATTTCTGTTGATGCTTTCAGACTTAGTGCAGACACAAGGAATCTGATTTGATCTTTTCAGCTTTGTATGTACATCAATTTTTATATAGAGTAAAACAAAATTTGTTAACCTGGTGTGGAAATCTTGCTTGGTGATCTCCAATCTGTAATTTGATTTTATCAGGACAAGAGGTAATGAATTGAGCAATGGGGTGAGATATTAAAAAAGTTTTTGGGAGGTAAAATAAAATAGGCATCTATAAGTTATACTATAACTTAGTTTTATCACATAATGAACATACGAAGGCTGTGTCCATATTCAAGTTTCTGAATAATTTTACAATCCTTAAATATATGTACAGGAATACAGAAAAGTTAATCAATCAATGTTACAGCATTGTATTCATGTCAAATAAGGTTTACTGTTAATATAGTGAACACTATTTGGTTGGTTGATAAATAAAACTTCTCTGGGACATAACTGAATATATCTGAAATACAAACACTTTTAGATTACTAATATTCAAGGTTGTTTAATAATAGGTTATCTTATAGATACAAAGTACAGGAACTAAACAAAATTATGTATAATAAAATTTTAAATATTTCAAAGCAGAACAGAGACTGTAGAACATATAAAGATGTCACAAGAAACACTTCTATATAACAGAGGCAACACAGAAACTGGTGAACCGATACAGATTTCACAGGAAACAACCATATATAACAGAGGCAATAGCGGCGCTCAAGATGTAGTTGAAAAGATATTGACAATTCATAGATGTTCCATTCACACTAGCATTGACCTGAGTATTTTCTGTCGTCAGTGTAATAAACTAATCTGTCCCGTTTGTTTAACACAAGAACATCAGCAACATACAATGTGTGATATTGAGACCATTCACCATGAAAAACTTGGAATACTTACCAATAAGGATGAAATTATCATGAATGAATTTATGCCATTTTTTAAAGAAGAAAATTCCAAACTTGATAAGATTGTATTTACTCAACAGAAGCACTGTGAGCAAATGAAACTTAAAATTGAGGAACATGATCGAAAGCTAAAAGAAGAAATAAAAAAGCAGACAAATGCACTTCTGCAAACATTTAAAAATTGTTTATATACAACAAATGAGGAAGTAAAAAACAGAAAATCCAAACTTGAGGAAAAACTTTTTAATTTGAAGAAAAATCATGACATGATTGATAAAGTGAAGAAAAGTGGTGATATTCGAAAAATCTGCCAAACTGCTGATGACATAATTGATTATGTCAACGAGGTCAATATTTCATCTGCTCCCTTGCCACGCAAAAACCAGGAATACAAAGAAGGAAATATAAACACAGAAATCATCTCTTCCCTGATTGGAATGCTGCAACCAATAACATTACCAGATACTGCTGAAGTCCACTTCAAAGTCTTGAAATCTTATGTTACTGACTTAAATGTCATCGGAAAAGTAACATCAGGGGACAAAACTTGGATAAAGAATAGTTCCAGCTCTGTTTTGCGAGAAATTGATTTAAGTGATGAACGGTTGGTGTTAGGAGAAACGAACAAAATAAAAGTCAGGGACATGGCTGTTAACAAGTATGGAGATCTTTTTCTTGCTATAGATAATTTACCAAAAATCAAAATGGTAAGGAATGGAGAAAATGAAATAAATGATTTTCATCAGTTTCCTAAACCATGGATTGATCAACCTCAAGTCCCTGTGGCCCTGCACTGGAACAAAGCTAATGAAATTATTGCTGGGACAGTTGAAAAGGGAACAAATATGGAGTCACTACCAGATAATTTTTCAAGACAACTAGTCTGTTTATCTGAACATAATCAACAACTTAAAATTTATGAATATGGTCAAGATGGAAAACCACTGTTCATGTATCCACACAGGATAACTTCCAATACTGATGGTAACATTATCATCCTAGACAAATTCAGTAACAAATCTGGAAGAATCATTTCCATATCAACAGAAGGAATTATAAAATGGACTTGTGATGGTCCTATTGACTCAAAACCAAACCAACTTTTTGATCCATGGGATATAGTTGTTACTTCTCATGACAATGTGTTAGTATGTGATATGAGAAATAATGCATTACATGTCCTGAATTGTAATGGACAAATTGTGACATGTCTGAAAACAGATTCATTGGGAATTAAATATCCTGCTAGTATGGATGTAAATAAAAATGGATATCTAATTATAGGCTGTGGAACAGAATTTGAGCAAAAAGCAAAACTTCATACCTTGGAATTTAAAGGATGTTGACAATAACTGATTTATTTATAAATAAAATATTTATTCTTAGCTCATAAGCAAAAAAATAATTACAAAAAAACATAAAGTTTCACATCTTGATTTTTGTTACTAAGGAATAACAATACTAAGTGTATGTTCTGAATGTTTCATGATGGTTTTTAATTAAAATTATCAGTATAGTTATTAGTGTTGACCATTTATTAAGAGTTTTGGAAAACATTTGTTTTTGTAATACCCAGTATTTGGTCACACTTTCAAAATAATATGGATGCAAAATGCATTTTAGCTGCAGAATCATGACTCTTATGTCCTGTGCCTGAATACAGTCTGCACAATCCTAACTTTCATCTCAAGGACTTGAAAAAGGAGCTTACATAATGTACCTCAATATACATATTGCAGAATAGGAAATCAAATTAGAATATTTTGGTATTTAAATTTAAACTTGACTTGATTTATTATTTTTCTCTACATTCTTTGTAGAATTACTAAATTATTTTATACTTCTATGGCATTCTTATATATTTTTATAAGAAGCTCATTCTTTATATTGAATTTAAATATTCCTCTCATCTGTAAAGACCCAATCTGTTACAATATTATCAAGTAGTTGCTAGATAAAAAAAATCACTACATCAATGTGCAAGAGTCCTTGCTGTAACTGTTTTCAGTCCCTTACAAGTGTATTTTTAGATTCTTGGGCAAAAGTACAAAATAAAAACTATCACATGTGCATGAATACATTATGAGATAAAAGTTTTTTAATCAACAAGGAAGTGTGACTGAAGCTGATACACAGATAAACTCTTGTGGTTACCAATTCATGTTCAAAGTTCTCGATATTGGTTTAATTCTTGACCCTTCAATACATTAAGACTGAAATTTTCTGCTTATTATCATTTAAGTAACATTATCACCTACAACAGGGATTCAGAACTTTGACCTTCACTTGTTTTTCTGGTTTTTATTTGGTTGTGTGCTAATTCAGTTTTTTACTAAGTGCAATCAGTACCTTTGTTAAACCATTTATTTGTTGATTATAGTTTTCGTGAATAGCTTGCTTACCTTTCATTATCAAAAATACAATGTGTGTTATGACAGACATGACATAGTGTAATTCATTTTGTTGGGTTAGGGAACACATGTCATCTAGGGCAAATAGTTCTCATATACAGTAGAGTAAAAGGTACATCTCATTCTCTTACAAATACATACATATACACAGATATATTTGACCTTGATTGACCACCTTAGGCTAAAGGAATACTAATGATTTAAATATATCTATATCATTATATTTATATTTATTTTCATTTAAAAATTCTTTTCTTAATTGTTCATTTATTTTACATTTAACAAGAATGTGTCCACAGTACAAGGATGCCCCACTCGCACTATCATTTTCTATGTTTAGTGGACCGTGAAATTAGAATAAATTCTCCAATTTGGCATTAAAATTAGAATGATCTTATCAAAGGGAACATGTATACTAAGTTTCAAGTTGATTGGACTTCTACTTTATCAAAAACTACCTTGACCAAAAACTTTAACCTGAAATTTGCACTATCATTTTCTATGTTCAGTGAACCGTAAAATTGGGGTCAAAACTCTAATTTGGCATTAAAATTAGATAGATCATATCATAGGGCACATGTATACTAAGTTTCAAGTGGATTGGACTTCAACTTCATCAAAAACTACCTTGACCAAAAACTTTAACCTGAAGCGGGACAGACGGACGAACGAACGGACGAACGGACGGACGAACGGACGCACAGACCAGAAAACATAATGCCCCTCTACTATCTTAGGTGGGGCATAAAAACTCATCATCTAGTACATCACAATGTGTACATATACAATATTAGGTCAATGTCAGAAAAATATCAACTTTTTTATATGAGGCTGAGAAACTGGGGTAAGGGCAAGGTTCCACAGAGCCATTCCCCAGTTTTGCGCCGAGTACAAAAAAGTTGATATTTTTTATGATATTGACCTAATATTGTTTTTATTCTACAAATTAAATAAATAAATGCAAAGCTATTTAAAATGTAACACAATATTCAAACTTATTTTCATCCCTTAATGGACCCCTGAATGTGGAGAAAGTGAAATTGACATTATACAAAATATAGCTATGTTACTTATTAAGGAAATAAACAAAGGTATAAATAGTATTACTGTACAATCATCAACATAAAGATAAACCAACTCAGTACAGAAAGTTTAAACACTGCAATGTTATCAATTTTTTTTCTTTCCTATAAGACATACTAGTATTTATAAACATGATAAATAAACTTATCAAACATACTATAATATATTGAAAAACATATGATTGTTTGATAAATAATACTAATCTGGTATATTCTTAATATATCTAGTACATTACTTAATAATTCTGATAAACTGATATCATGTTGTTTAATTGGTTATCGTATAGAAGTTTAAGGTGAAGGGAAAAAAGTGTGTATGATAGTTTTAAATATCCTATGCCTGACAGAAACTGATGAAAATATGAAGATGTCACATACAAAATCAATTTATATAAACAGAGGTGATTATAAAATCACCAGGAATACATCATTGTGATATTCAGACAGCTTGTAATACTTTCTGATAATGACCATATAATCATAAACCAATTTGAACCATTTTTTACAGTAAAAAAAAACAAGAATGTGTCCATTGTACACGGATACCCCACTCCCACTATCATTTTCTATTTTCAGTGTATCTTGAAATTTGGGTAAAAAACTCTAATTTGGTATTAAAATTAAGAAGATCATATCAAAGGTAATATGTGTGCATGTACTAAGTTTCAATTTCAGCAAAATCTACCTTGATCAAATGTTTTAACCCGAAGGGGGACAGCATGACAGACTGACAAGCAAATGAACAAACAAACAAACAGATGCACAGACAGAAAAATATGATGCCCCTAAATGGAGCATAAAAGCATTACATGTACATCTAAATCTGATGAAGGAATAAAAGTTAACAAATTAATGTGTTTTTAGTCCTGGTATCTATGATGGGTTTATTCTATATACTTGGGAAAATATGTAATAAATAGAATTATCTGGATGAATAATATATGACTTACAATAGATAAATTTACAAATTTGATTGGCTGATAAGTAATATCTTTTCTAGTAAAGAACACCTAAATTTAATATGCGTTGTTTAATTATAGATAATTGCAAAGTACAAACTACTAAACATGTGATAAAGTTTGAAATATTTTAAAGCAAGACAGAATCTGAATAACCAGTAAACATGTCACAGGAAGCAATCCAAGACCAAAGCCACATTAGTGCGCAGGATGTTGTCAGAAAGAAGTTGGCTATACATCGATGTTCCATTCACCCTAGTATTGACTTAAGTATTTTTTGTCGTCAGTGTAATAAACTAATCTGTCCTGTTTGTATAACACTAGAACATCAGCAACATATTATGTGTGATATACAGACCATTCACCATGAAAAGCTTGGAATACTTGCTGATAAGGATTATATAATCACAAATAAATTGATGCTATTCTTCACAGAAGAAAACTCAAAACTGGATAATGTTTTAGAGACTCAGCAAGAGCATTGTAAAAAAATGAAACTAAGAATTGAGGAACATGATATAAAGTTTAAAGAAGAAATAACTAAACGAACAAATGCACTTCTGAAAACATTTGATAGTTATTTGCATACAACAAAAGAGGAAGTAAAAAAACGAAAATTTGAACTTGAGGAAAAACTATCTATTTTGAAGAAAAATCATGAAATTATTGATCAAATCAAGGAAACTGACGATATTCGAAAAATATGCAAAACTGCTGATGAAATGATTGATTATGTTAACAATGTAAATATTTCATCTTCTCCCTTGCCACGTAAAAATAAGGAATACAAGGAAGGAAATATAAACACAGGAATCATCTCTTCCCTGATTGGATCACTTCATTCTATAGCATTACCTGATCCTGCTCAAGTCCAATTCAAAGTCCTGAAAACTTATGTGACTGATTTGGATGCCATTGGAAAAGTTACAGCGGGGGAGAAAACTTGGATCAAGACTAGCACCAGCTCAGTATTGAGAAAAGTTGATTTTCCTGATGAAATGTCGCTGAGGCGTCTTTGTGAAAAGAATATACAAGTGAGAGACATGACCATAAATAGTTTTGGAGATCTTTACCTTGCATTAGAAAACAAAGCACAACTGAAAATTATCAAGGATGGAGAAAATGAAATGACGGATTTCTATAAGTTTCCAAAAACTAGCTATTTTAGACAGCGTCAAGTGCCTGTGGCTCTACATTGGTACAAGGAAAATCAAATTCTAGCAGGTACAATTGCTAAGGAGACAAATACAGAAACAGTTGCAGACAATGTTCAAAGACAAATAGTGTGTTTATCAGAAGATAAACAACAATTTAAAGTTTATGAGTATGATCAAGATGGAAATAGGCTGTTTAACTTTCCATTCAGAATCACTTCAGACTCAAATGGTGACATCATCTTTCTTGACAAATTAAGTAACCAATCTGGAAGAATTGTATCCATTACAACAGAAGGAGCTATTAAATGGACATATAATCCCATTAAGGACACACGATTAGGCCAACTGTTTGATCCGTGTGACATTGCTGTAACTTCTCATGACAATGTTATAACATGTGACATGAGAAATAATGCCTTACATGTCCTAAACGCTGATGGACAACTCATGACATGTCAGAAGACTGCTTCATTAGGGATCAAATGTCCTATCAGTATGGACATAAATAAAAATGGACTTCTGATAGTAGGCTGTGGAACAGAACATGAACAGACAGCAAAACTTCATACTTTGGAATTTAAAGGATGTTAACAAAGCAACTGACTCATTTATATATAAAAGTTAATATTTTACCTTATAGTCTCTCATTTAAAACATGCAGATACAATACAATAGACAACTTTCGAGTCCAATGCATTTCTGTCAAAAACTTTGGTTTTAGTGAACATCATTAAAGCCTTTAGAGGCATCATCACTTCCGTTCCAATGTTGAGCAAGTGATTGGAAAACTATGATGCTATATTGCACGAATCAATCGGCAAATTGAATTCTAATAATTGACAATCAGCACTGCTGTCATTAAGGAATTGTGATTAAGTACCTACAGAACAAATATAATTTCTAGTTTATCCTGCACAAT
This sequence comes from Mytilus edulis, assembly GCA_019925275.1. Lineage (NCBI taxonomy): Eukaryota > Metazoa > Mollusca > Bivalvia > Mytilida > Mytilidae > Mytilus > Mytilus edulis. The sequence goes on along the minus strand of CM034352.1, from coordinate 74,422,077 downwards.
GATAATCACTAAGACGCTTGATAAATGTTGATAGCGCAGGTATACAGGAGATCCCCTCTATCTGGTAAATAACATCATAAAAGCGTGCATAAATGATGAGTCTTTTCCAGTGATATACAAACTTGAAAGTGGTCCACTTACATACTTACTCATAAAAAGATAAAACAGTTATCAATGCATGTACTAAATTTTATAATAAGTAAAGCTCAATTTGGTTGTTTTTAACGAAAATCATCAGAAAAGTTATAGACCTTGAGTTTTTTATAACATTTTTTTCTTCTTCAGTAATTAGGACAGATTTCTACACCTTCCGAGATAATATGAACGCATAAAGCTTTATAGCTTCAGAATGATGGTAACTTGCTAATGTGCTGGAATGCAGCCTGCACATTAATAAAACATGCCAAGCAAGTCTGAGAACTCATTATGCACTAGAATACTTCAACTACTGAGCTCAGAGTAACGATACTACCAAACAGATGAAAGATCAAAATTTTCATTATCAATGTTCAAGGATACTTGATTAAAAGTTTTCAGTCCCTTTACAGGAGTATTTTAAGATTTGGATGCAAAATTACATAATGTATTATCTATCACATGTGCATGAAGTTCAGAGATGGGTCCGATTACTTTCAATGTAATTGATTAAATTACAATTACTTTGTCATTTGTACGATTAAATTAAATTAACGATTACATAATTTCTGAAAGTGTCTGATTAAATTAATGATTACATTGGCAAAGTAATCATGATTACATCTGATTACAATGAATAAAAAAAAAAAAAAAAACCATTTTGAATGATGTGAATGAATTAACGTTTAATATATAACTATAGCACTTTTTCAAAAGGATTTTGTTTTGTATATTATAAAATGACAACCTCAAACTTCATCTATTTAATAAACCACAAAAGTTCACTACATACATACATGAACATTGTGTCACCCATTACACTTTATCATAATTTATCTCTGAATTATTTTGACTTCAATTGAATCTGGCTTTATTAATAGTTTGCTGTTTGTCTTCTGACCTCTTCCAGACTTTGTATGTATTTCAAGGTGCAGTGTATGAAAGTTAAAATATGGATGAAATAAAGTTACCAGATAAAAACTATGTAAAATTTTAATAGAATTGTTTAAACAAATTGTTAACAAAATACAATACTATAAATCAATGCATTTTACATGGCCAGTCCAATTACATACTAAAATTTACTTATTTTAAGCAAGATATTTGTCCAACTTTAATTTAGTTTGTGCTAATTAGATAAATTTTCACATGTCTGATTAATCTTTTATCATATATAATGTCCTACAGCTACATTATGTATACTCAATTGGAAATTGCAATAAAAACAAACCTTAATTGATTTCCTACCTGTCAATTCAGAGTTGACAAAAATCACAATATTAACAAAAGATTATAATTCAGGGTTAAAGAAAAGTATAATACTACTTAAATATAATAATTTTTAACCAAATATATATGTACATCTTTAAATTGTAAATATATGTACACTATCTTTTTTCTAGAGACATAAAATTGTATGCAAGTGTCTTCTTAGGCTAATGATGACTTTTAAATACTGTAACAGTTTATTTTTTTACTGAAGTATACAAATCAATTATAAACATGCTTTAAAAAGTAAACCAAACTATCTTAAATTGTTGAATATTCATTCAATTAGAAGAACAAAAAGGTTCATTTATTGACCATCAACACAGTTCAAGATTTTTTTCATTGTAATCAGAATGTAATCATAAAGTAATCAGGATTACAGGGCATTTTGGAAAGTAATTGATTAAATTAAATTACATGTAATCAGATTTTTGACTGATTAATGATTACAATGATTACTTGGAAAATTGTAATCAATTACAGCTGATTAACGATTACAATTACAATTACCCCAAGTCTGATGAAGTTACATAATAAGATAAAAATCTTAATCAACAAGGATGTGCAACTAAAGCAGATAAACAGATCAACTCTTGTAATTACTAAATACTTGTAGAATTTCAATACATAAAAATTAAAATTTTGGACTTAAACATTATCATTCACATCACTTTACTAGCTGCCTTATAAGGAATCTTAAACAGAACCTTTAACCTTCAATGGCTTAAACTTCTCCTTTTTTGGTGAAGGGAATTTTATAATTTCAGTTTTTCTATGTGTATATGGTGTTATGGTTTTTATGGTGTTTCCCTACAATTTAATGTGGCCTTGATTTATTTCAGTTAAATTGATTTATTCTTTATGACTATTGAACAACAGCATATTACTTGTGCCTTTATCAATGTGTATTAGTACTTTTGTTTATTGATAGTCATTGTATGGCATAGCCACCATATCTTTATTAATCCTATGTACAATGTATGTTGTGGCATGGTTATGTATAAATCATAAGAGAGTTTATATCATGCTGGATACTCAGCTTAGTGATTAAATGAATCCCTGCTGTCTAAGGAAAAATGTACTCTTTCACAGTAGTTATAGAAAAAGAGGTGTTCTCATATTATAACAGAGAGCATAAATATTCCATGTATACTTATACACTAATGGTTCCCCTTGAATTGACCTAATCACAAACTAATACATGATAACTGAGAAACAAATTCAAAGTCAATAGACCATAACTAAGGGGCTGAGCCAAATTATCTCCATGGAAATGAGGTATGCCAATGCTTACACAACTACATACCAAATATCATTGACCTACCACTTGTGGTTCCCCATAAACTGACCTAATCACAAACTAATACATGTAAAATAAGCAAAAGGTTCAAAGTTAATAGACCACGACTAAGGGGGCGGAGCTAAATTATCTCCATGGAAATGAGATGTGCCGATGCTAACACAACTGCATACCAAATATCATTGACCTACTACTTATGGTTCCCCATAAACTGACCTAATCACAAACTTATACATGTAAATAAGCAAAAGTCAATAGACCATGACTGAGGGGGCAGGGCCAAATAATCTCCATAGAAATGAGATGTGTCAATGCTTATACAACTGCATACCAAATATGATTGACCTTCCATTTGTGGTTCACCTAAACTAGACCTAATCACAAACTAATACATTGTTGACGCCACCGGCGTCGACGCCGGAAACATCATACCTAAGTCTCGCTTTTTGACTCCGTCAAGGCAAGACAAAAAACAATAGGGGCAAACAAAAACTAGAGCCAAGGTTAAAAAAACACAGTACTTTGCATTTTGAATAATAGATATAGGAAGATGTGGTGTGAGTGCCAATCAGACAACCCTCCATCCAAATAACAATTTATAAAAGTAAACCATTATAGGTCAATGTACAGCCTTCAACACGGAGCCTTGACTCACACCAAACAACAAGCTATAATACCTGTTAATTAGTAGGTAAAACACTCCCAAGCAACTTTAGGTCTACCTAACCCATATCTAATACAATTGGGTCGATTTTTGTACATTCTTCATTACATTTGAAACTTTTATCTGCATAGCCCTCTTCCAGAGTAAAGTTACCAGTATGCAACATTTAGGTGATTGTGACCTAAACATGTACATTTTCTTTCTAAGATGCTAGGTTTCTTTCTCTTTAACACATAGAAAATAAGAATAAAAGATGAATACTAACAAAAAAAAAGAAGGAAAATTTTCTATCTATGTACCATTTTTTTTTTTTTATATATAAATCCTTTTATTGTTTTCTTCAAATTAAGGACATTTTATCAATGAAAACATATGAAAACACCTGTCAGTTGGACATGTACCCCTTACAGTCCTTCGGACTCCTTCCATACACCGTGGATCCAGACCTATTGCTTATAGTATCTTATGAAATATTGACTTAAAATTGAGAATGGAAATGGTGAATGTGTCAAAGAGACAACAACCCGCACAAATAAAAAACAACAGCAGAGGGTCACCAACAGGTCTTCAAGGTAGCGAGAAATTCCGCACCCGGAGGAGTCCTTCAGCTGGCCCCTAAACAAATATATACTAGTCCAGTGATAACTTGACCACCAAAAACTTAACCTTATTCACTGATCCATGAAATGAGGGTGAGGTCAAGTGAAAACTGTCTGACTGGCATGAGGACCTTGCAAGGTACACACATACCAAATATAGTTATCCTATTAGGCCAACTAAAATTAATTAGTAGATTTTCATCCAAATTTTTGAAAAAAATGGGGCGGGTGGGAGGATTTTATTTTTTTAATTTTATTTCATATGAAACCTTCTTGTCACGTGTTATTCGATCATATATGCAAGTGTAATAATAAGCTTATATCATGTAAATACATCCATTAGGTATCGTGTATAAGACAATAACAATCAAAACCAAGGAGTAACAAAGACTCATAAAACCAAAAGACATTTGCACCAACAGTTACAAATAATAAGTAGGAAACAACACAAACTCCACTAAAAACCAGGAATGAAATCAGGTGCTCCAGAAAGGTAAGCATTTCCTGTACCGTATATGGCACCCGTCATGTTATTTGTTTGTTCAGTTCGGTAATGATGGAAGGTTGTTATGACTGAGGAAGAATATCACTGAGATATGATTTCTGACACACTTTTGTCATAATGGCCAATCAGCTCATGATGGCAACCATACAATTGAGTGATGACCTTAATTTGATGATTCATAGCCCTGTCCTAACAACTTTTGAGAAAGCAGTATTCCTCTTTCAACAAAATCAGCGTACATGTACTTTGAGCTAGCTTTAGAGTAACGTATCAATATTGAGACACATATGCATTTACTCCATATGCTGGTGCCGCTTTTTCAAATTCGTATTCAAGTATATATCTCTGATTGGCCACCACTGTTCTACATGTAATTGCCGCTTTAGAAACCTATTTTATAATAAACAGCAGAAATATGAGGAAATGCTATCTTCAGTTGGACTACCTACATGCAATATATTTTGCTTTCTAAGCTATGTTTTGTTGTCCGAATAAAATGAAGCAAATCCATTGGTATGCAACACGAGTACGATAAGTACAGAATAAAATGAAAACTCAAACAGTGTTGAAATAATAGGGTTGGTCCTTAATATGCAAGATGCAAATATAAGGGAGCTACCATTTGATTTTTATGAGGGGGCTAGGATGAAAAATTTTGTCCTGCATTTTTTTTTAGCTGTAATCTCTGTCCTGCCTTTTTATTTTTCACTATGTTCGGTCCTGCCTTCTTTTTTTTTTAGTTTATCCAGACTTTTTTTTACCTAAATTGTCGTCCTGACTTTTTTTTTTGCAAGTGTCTCATCCTGCCTTTTTTTTTTACTCAAAACTCCTGTCCTGCCTATTTTTTTCAAATTTCATCCTAGCCCCCCCATAAAAATTAAATGGTAGCTCCCTAATTACAATGTAGAACAGAGTTGTTTAATGACTCTATCGTGGGTATTGGGACAGAGGATGTTTGCTGGGGTTTTTTTTACCAAAAAAACGAAAGGCATGGATAAATTTATGTCTAAGAGCTTGCTGTAAATTAATAAATTAAAAATGCATATGTTTGTCGATTTTCTGAACTCAATATACGGTCATTAATCTAAAAAGTTCATGCTTGTGTCAATTTCTTTATTCCAGTCAAATGTGTTCCACGATTCTGACGCTTTTGGTTTTCCTTCACAGTCCAAATTTCTTGACACAAAGTCATTGTATCAATAAAATAAATCCAAGGTGTTTTACTCGCAAACATTTGTCATTTGTGACATAGTGTACGGCGATTTGCGTTCTTGGACACAGCGAATATTTCACGCCCTTCTCATAATCAATCTTTTAATTTATTCTCGGTAAATGATGTTGTCATCATAGATCAGCAAAATATATCGACTTAATCATACAGTTAGAATACTCTAAGAAATACGAAAACCGAAATTTAAAACAGTAAGTTTTACACGAAACGAAATATCGACGGTTACCGGTAACGGAAATGAACAAAATCCGGAAATTGTAATTTTTTCAAAAATAAAAAAAATCGGGGCGGGAAGATTTCAGAGGGGCGGGCAGGAATGAAAATCTATCAATTAATTTTAATTGACCTTACTTATAAAAAGAGAAATTTTTTTATTTTTTTCAAATAGTCACTGAACCATAAAAATGAGGTCAAGGACATTGGACATGTGACTCACAGAAACTTCTTACATGAGGCATCCATATACAAAGTATGAGGCATCCAGGTCTTCCACCTTCCAAAATATAAAGTTTTCAAGAAGTTAGCTAACGCCACCGCCACCCCCAGATCACTTTCCCTATATCCAGATTTCTGCGACAAAAGTCAAAGGCTCGACAAAATGATAATAATACTTGTCTGGTACATTATTAAATATATATCTGAAAAACTAATACTGTTACATAATGATGTTGCTAAATACGTTATCATATACAGATGCAAAGTACAGACACTTAAGGTGAATACCAAAACTCATCATAGATACCAGGATTGAAATTTTATATTTGCTACAGATGCGTGTTTCATTTACAAAAGACTCATCAGTGACGCTCGAATAAAAAAATGTTAAAAAGACCAAATAAAGTATGAAGTTGAAGAGCATTGAGGACCAAAAATTCCTAAAAGTTTTGCCAAATAATAGAGTTTTGAATATTTTATGCATGACAGAAACTGATGAACAAATGAAGATTTCACAGGGGAAAAAAATCATACATAATATAGAGGTCGCTAGAATTCATTAACAATTCATCAATGTTCTTCTGTCCCTTATTTTTTTTTAAGTAACTCATAATTTTTTGTAAAATCTGTAATAAGTTGAAATGTCCTGAATGTTGAACACAAAAACATCAGCAACACATCAAGTTTGCTATTCAGACTATTTACAAAGAAAAGTTGGTAATGTTTTCTGATAATGATTGTAAAAGCACAAATGAATTTATATCATTCTTTACAGTACAAAAATGCACAAAATGTACTAATGTAAGTCTTTGCTATATTTTGGAAAAGTATCAGGGGAGAGAAAACCTGAATCAAGACTAGCACAGGATCAGTATTGAGAAAAGTTGATATGCATGATGAAATGAGGCCTCTTTGGTTATGATCAATTATAAAAAAAAACGTTATGATCAATTATAAAAAAAAACCATATTCCTTTAATTTTTGTTATCTGATTGGATTTGATGTTGATTATTGATAATAGATTTTATTAGGTGCATTTGTACATTAATAAATAAAACTCATTAGCTACTTTTTCAAGTATTAAGTATAACCTTTAAATACAAAAAACAAAAATGTTATCCACAGATTATATTAAGTCCATACTTATTCATACCAAATGCTAACAATAATTATCCCTCAACTCATTCAAGGGAGAAGTTCAGTTATAATTAATTTTGAACAGCATAATAAAGTTGTGAAATTTGCATACTAAAATCAGATCTTCACAGGAGAAAAGAATTTCATGTATATCTCCATAACATATATTTATATGGTTTATTATATGTAGTTAGTCTCATACAAAAACAGCCACACATAAATTTAAAAGAAAAAAATATAGACCAATATCAGTGTGCAAGATTCAAACGGAACTACTTCAACTAAATGCATCCTGATATTAAGTGACATTCAAAAAATTATGTAAGAACTATGTGCCCAAATACTAAAGGCAAAACTGTAAAAAAAACTATTAAACATTTGCAAAATCAAATTTCACATTATCAATGTTTAAGGATCCTTGATCTAAAAGTTTTCAGTCCCTTAAAAGAGGGACGAAAGATACCAAAGGGACAGTCAAACTCATAAATCCAAAACAAACTGACAACGCCATGGCTAAAAATGAAAAAGACAAACAGAAAAACAATAGTACACACGACACAACATAGAAAACTAAAGAATAAACAACACGAACTTAACTGGTGCATTTTTAGTTTCAGATGCGCAATTACATATATCACATGTGCATGAATGAATAATAAGATAAAAATCAACAAGGAACAACTTAAAAGGATATACTCTTGTTATAACCAATTCACATTCAAAGATCTACAATACTGGCCTTTTAGAATTTCAATACATCAAGACAGAATTTTTTACTTATTTTTGTATCATTTACATCAGGATCCAACTTTGGCAGATCATTTAACCTTTATGGTTTATTTTATTTTATCATTTTTTTGAAGGGGGAAGCTTTTATAATTTCAGTTCTAGTATAAGTAATTTTATTTGTAGGAAGAAATTTTCTTGTATAGCCAGCATAGAATAAATTATTAGATACACAGTGGATGTTGTGTCATGGTTTAGTGTTAATCATTAGAGAGTTTTATAATGTTGGATAAGTTTAATGGTTCAGAGAAATCATGACATCTAAGGAAAATAGTACTCTTTCACAGTACAGTTATATAATAACACTGAGCATAAAACAGATATAAAAATATTCTTGATAAGCCACCTTAGGTATGACACAACAAGTGTGTGATTTGACTGGTAAACTAATTCTGAATCTACTCAAATATTGGTTTAATTTATGGAATCTATTTCTTCACTTCTAAAAAAGGAAAACATCCAAGTGTAGCAAACAACAACTAAAAGTCAATGCTAAACAGACACATTATGCCTAAAGTGCATAAAGCTGAAATATAATCTTGTCATATATAAGGTAAAATACTGTCAAGCAATTTTAGATCTTTATAACTTAATTTATTTCATATTAAACACGTATCAGCTAGCTATAAACCCAGACTTTACCCACTAGTTTTTTACCAAGACAGGAATATGGGAGTTGTTTTTCACTTGGTCTGTTAATGTATACCTTTTGATTTTATCAGTAATTACCAATTTCCCCTTTTTTAATGAGACTTGGAGTTTGTTTTGTTTGTTATAATTTTTTGCATTAAGGTAAACTTTTTAACAGTCTTCAGTATGTTTGAAATTTTCTCTGCATAGTCCTACGTGAAGTTAAGCTATAGTTCACAACATTAAGTTCACTATGATCTAAAAATTTGCATTTTCTGTTTAAAAGGTTTTGTTAAATTTTATGCTAAGTTCCTGTCTCTGCAAAATATAAATAATAACTGAAATGGATTTACAAACAAGGCTAAAAGAAAATACAAAAAAAAACAAACAAGTAAAACTGTGAGCTACTGCTCACTGATGATACCCCAGCCGAAAAATTTCGGTAAATATGAAGTTATTGAGTGATGAATCTGAAAACCCATCACATGGTATAACTGACTTATATTAACTCTGAAACCAAATTTCAGAAATCCTTGTCAAGAAGTAGTTGAGAAAAATGTGAGGAAAACTTTCAACTTGGCTATTATGTGTAAATGATACAAGTGTTTGGTAAACAAGAAGATGTTGAGTGATGGATCTGAAAACGCATCACATGGTATAGCTGACTAATTTAAACCCTAAAACCAAATTTTAGAAATCCTTGTCAATAAATTCCTGAAAAAAATGTGACAAAAATATTCATGTGACAGATGGACTGACATATGGACTGATGGACAGACAGAGGTAAAACAGTATACCCCCTATTTTAAAGCGGGGTATAAAAAGTATGTATAACTGCACACAATTAATTTTGATGCTAACAAACTATTGATTTTTTTTTTATCTTACTCAGCTTTGTGAGAACAACAATTTTATCAAGGACAACACATACTTAGCTTTATGAATTGTAGCATGCAAATCTTGCTCAATTTTGCCTGGTTTGGTTAGCTTTAGAATGTCTTTTTTTATTATTTCATGAGGAAAAAGACCACATTGAAACATAGGTAGCAGTGTAAAACAAGGATGCCCCATCAGCATTATCATTTTCTATGTTCAGTGAAAATGGGATAAAATCTCTAATTTGGCAATAAAATTAGAAAGATCATATCATAAGGAACATGTGAACCAAGTTTCAAGTTGATTGGACTTCAACTTCATCAAAAACTACCTTGACCATAAACTTAAACCTGAAGCAGGACGAACGGACGGACAAACAGACAAATGAAGGGATGGGCGAACCAACGAACAGACGCACTGACCAGAAAACATAATGCCCATAAATGGGGCATAAAAAGAATGAAATTAGTATCTATAAAAAAGACTTTTGGTCAAATTTCACCACAAAATGAACATATGATACCTGTGGTAATCTACAAGTTAAAAACTGCATACAATCATCAAAATAAAGATATGGGTATAAAGTACAAAAAGTTCAAGCACAATGATATCACATTGTATTTCTGTCCTATAAGATATAATTATAATAAATTAACAAAAATTATAATAATACTTGTCTGGTACAGTATTAAATATATCTGAAAAACTAATACTGTTAGATAGTTATGTTGTTTAATAAGTTATGGATTATGGTACAGAAATTTAAGGTGAAAACAAAAAAGAGTATAGAGCTAGTTTTTAATATTTAATGCATGACAGAAACTGATGAACGCATGCAGATTTCACAGGGAAACATCATACATAATAGAAGTCACTTGAATTCATTGACAATTCCTAAATATTCTTCTTGCCCTCAAAGTAACTCATTATTTTTTGTAGAAGATGTAATAAACTGAACTGAATACTGAATATATAAAAACATCAGCAACACATCATGTTTGATATTCAGACAATTCACCAAAAAAGTTGGTAAAGTTTTTTTGATAATAATTGTATAATCACAAATGAATTTTGCCAATTCTTTACAGAACAACAAAAACAAAACAAATTAATGTAAGTCATGGTTAAAAATAGTTCGCTAAACAATAACATAGCATTACTGTGGTTGATATATAATTGGGACAATATCAAATAAATTGAACTTTGTGGATAAAAATATATATATTTATCTCATTAAACAGATATATTGAAAAATTTGATTGGTGGATTAGTCATATCTTTGCCAGTAAAGTACTAAATAATATTTGAATTCAATATGGGTTATCAAATACATGCAAAGTACAGACTACTTAACATGTGAACAATAAAGTGATAAATACTCTAAAGCATGGAAGAATCTGAAGAACGAGTTAACATGGCATTTAAAACAAACAAAGATCAAAGTGACAATGGTGCTCAAGATGTTGTCGAAAAGAAGTTGGCGACACATCGATGTTCCATTCACCCTAGTATCGACTTAAGTATTTTTTGTCGTCAGTGTAATAAACCAATTTGTCCTGTTTGTTTAACACATGAACATCAGAAACATATGATGTGCGATATTCAGACCATTCACCACGAAAAGCTTGGAATACTTGCCAATAAGGACCATATAATCATGAATGAATTAATACCATTCTTTACAGACGAAAATTCAAAACTGGAAAAGATTTTAGTTAGTCATCAGGAACACTGTGAGAAAATGAAACTTAAAATTGAGAAACAGGATCAAAAGCTTAAAGAAGAAATAACAAAACAGACAAATGCTCTCTTACAAACATTTGAAAATTATCTCCATACAACCGATGAAGAGATAAAAAAACAAAAATCCAATCTTGAGAACAAACTATCTATTTTGAAGAAAAATCATCAAATAATTGATCAAATAAAGGAAAGTGATGATATTCGAAAAATCTGTGTAACTGCTGATAATATGCTTGATTATATCAACAATGTAAATATTTCTTCTACTCCTTTGCTGCGCAAAAATAAGGAATACAAAGAAGGGAATATAAACACAGGAATCATCTCATCCCTGGTTGGAACACTACACCTAATTACATTACCTGATGCTGCTGCAGTCCACTTCAAAGTCATACATACTTATGTGACCGACTTGAATGCCATTGGAAAAGTCATATCTGGGGAGAAAACTTGGATAAAGACTAGTACCAGCTCAGTTCTGAGAAAAATTGAATTAGAAAAAAAAAATGATAAACTGAAGCCTCTATGGGAAAATAAAATAAAAGTAAGAGACATGGCCATCAACAGCCTTGGAGATCTTTTTCTTGCTGTTGAAAACAGTACAAGACTGAGAGTTGTTAAGAATGGTGAAAATGAAATCAAGGATTTTTATAAGTTTCCAAAATCTAGCTTTTTTGGAAAACCTCAAGTGCCTGTATCTCTGCATTGGTACAAGGAAAATCAAATACTAGTGGGTGTAATTGAAAAGGAGGCAAACACAGCAACACTTACAGACAATGTTACAAGACAACTAGTCTGTTTATCAGAAGATAAACAACAACTTAAAGTTTATGAGTATGATCAAGATGGAAAAAGGCTATTCAACATTCCTCTCAGAATCACTTCAGACTCAAACAGTGACATTGTCTTTCTTGACAGATTAAGTACCGAATCTGGAAGAATTGTATCCATGACAACAGGAGGAGCTATAAAATGGACATATAATTCCCTTAAGGACACAAGATCAGGCTGTCTGTTCGATCCATGGGACATTGTTGTAACCTCTCATGACAATTTTATAATATGTGATATGAAAAATAATGCCGTACATGTCCTGAACTGTGATGGACAAATAATGAAATGTCAAAAGACAGATTCATTAGAGATTGGATATCCTACTAGTATGTGCATAGATAAAAATGGTTGTTTGATATTAGGCTGTGGAAAAGAAAAAGAAGCAAAAGCAAAACTTCATACACTGGAATTTAAAGGATGTTGAAGAAGAAACGGATTAATTTACAAATATAATAACAGATTATATCATTTAAACTCTTAAACAAAACATGGATTATAAAAAAATTATAATAAAATAATTCACATACTGACTAATATCACTGTCTATAAGAATAACAGTAACTAGATTATGTACCTAATTAACATAATTAAAGTATCATCATGATGGTCTTAAATGCAATTATCAGAACAGATATATGACTTGTTACATATAAAGAGTTTAACAAAAAAAATTCTTTGGATCAGTTTTGTATTATTTACCCCATACACAGTATTGTCTGTGTCAAACACAGCAAATTTCAGATCCACATTAACTCATACCAAAAGCTGGTAATCCTTATCCCTTAACTCAATATTGCTAGAAGACAATTATAATTTGGCTGAAAAAAGAAGTTAAATTTATAACAAAGGGACAATGTTACATTCAAACTCACAAATCGAAAATAGGTGATAACTCCATGGATAAAAGAGAAGAAAACAGAAAAAAAAACAGTAAACAAAAGACAACATAGGAAACTTAAGACTGAGTAACACAAACCCCACCAAAAAAAATGAGGTAATCTCTGGTGCTATGGAAGGGTAAGCAGATCCTGCTCAACATGTGGCACTGCCGTATTGCTTATGTCAGTACAAATATGGTGATATGTCTAATTTACTAGCTTACATTCAGGTAAAAGGGGACGGTATTGTAGTCAGACAGTTGGATCATACACGTTGTCATCTGTGAAATGGATATTCCATAACTGTCAACCAATTGTCAACTAACTCTGAACAGCATGATAAAATTTTGAAATTTGCATACTTAAATCAGATCTTCAAAGGAGTATAGGATAGCAAATAAATGTCCATACCATATTCATATTGTTTATTACATGTAAGTGGTTGCAACATACAAATTGAAAAGAAAAGAAAAGTAAATCCAATACAAGACTTATCTACCTACTCTATATGGAACAAGTTTAAGTTGATGCCTCCTTATACTATGTGACATTAAAATAGCATCTCAAATTATTGGTTTATGTTTAGGTCACAAACTTAGTTTACTATGTGTAGGCCAAAAAAATCAAAGCTTTCATGCAGTAGTAAGACCATAATTTGGTTTATCAATGTCCATGGTTCCCTGCAGTAAAAAAATCTTTGTCCCTTTGACAGGTATATTTTAAGATACTGTGGCAATTTTTCTTAAAACAAACCTATCACAATTGCATGAATGTGGCATATGATTTTTTTATCAACAAGGAAGTAGGACTTCAGAAAATATTCAGATAAACTTTTGTCAACCAATTCCTGCTCAAAGTTCTACAATATTGGCCTACTTGTAGAACTTTCAATACATTTAGACTGAAGTTGTCTGTTTACTTAATTATGTTATTTTACTAACAATAAGGATCCCACTCTGTCAGATATAAATTTGACCTTCAATGGTTGGGGTGTTCTTCAGGGTTTTTGAGATATCAGTTCTTCTTAGTTAATGTATCAGTACTTTATTTGCTGATGTAGCATTTACAGTTAATTTGTCAAAACTTTCAATAAAAGCTTCACTAGTCTGTATGCACTAGATTAATAATTAGACTGATATAAAAATAAATGAGCATTTACAGTGTTGACTACTGCACCCAACATCAAAATTTTTGACATATTCAGTCTATACATCTGGACTTTTTTTTTTTATCTAATCAAGCCATTTTTAAATATAGATTATAGTGTTAACTACCACCCCCCTTTGTGGGGAAAATGTGGTTGATGATTTAGGATATCAATGAAGCATGACTTGATTTCACGGGCAATATGTCGACTGAGCAAGTACAAAAAGTATAAGACATGGATCGATATTGGCCTGTGAATTGGGATAATTTCTCCAATATTTGCGTTTTTGTGGAAAAAAATTTGTTTTAAAGACAAAATTTAGGAAGTCTTTCATACGTCATATCTCAAATATTTCCGACTTTGTATGGGTTAAGAGTAGATGCGCCTCAATGAAATCAATCTCTTCCTTCAGTAGTATAGAAGTTGTAATTCTCTTGAATACTAATAAAGGCAAACCATATTCATGTCTTTCTATCAAATTATTACACTCAAATTTTTTCTATCAAACAAATATGTGTGTATTCTAATCAATAAAAGTTTTGAACTTTAGACTAACACATCACATGATACCTGTATAAAACTTTGTATCTTTAAACTGAAGTAAACTTTTAAAGTGTCAATTTTTTTGGCAATAAAAGATGCTCCCCAGAGGTTAAAAGCAACAACTACGAAATATGACAAGAACTTAGCTACAGTTAATTACTGTTTTGATAAAAAAAAACAAAAAAAAACAGGAATATGGGCATATAATCAAAAGAACTCTAGATATCTCCTTGGTGTTTTTTTGGTTGTTATTGTTGTTCAGTCTTCTTGACATAAGCACACATCTCCTTTAATTTTTATCTAAAATTTCAGATATAGAAATAAGGAGATGTGGTATGATCGTCTGTGAGACAACTATCAACCAGTGACAATAGGACAATGTTATATCAACAAATAATAATTGTATGGCCTATGACAATGAGCAAAACAAATACATTTTGTATGATAAAAAAAATCAAAATTGAAAAAACTCATGGGCTGATTTCAACTAATAACATTAAACAAAAATTTACTTTGCCAGACAATTGTAGACCCATATGTTCTGCCCTTTTAGATTTTACAAATTACAATGTGGAAGAACTTACTCAGGCAAGCCAGTTATATCACACTAAAAAGTCCCCTTTTTAGAATTATTGATGAACAAAACTGATAAAAAACATATATACAATAAGGTTTTAATGGTGGATGATGCTATATTTCTCAAACTTGAATCTCAACATAAACTTACCAAGTTACTCATGCATTAAAAAGTAGATAAAAGTGACTAAATTTGACAATGGATTTCAGACACACATAAAATACTTCCACATGATTTTCAAATAATGATCTTTCACATTTTATTTTTAATTGAATATATATATATACTTTACTTGTATGTTTTGAACTTATAAGTCTATAAGGTCCAAATTTTGTTGCATTTGTTACAATGGAAATCAATAAGTAAGATCTAGCAACTTTCTAATGAAAATTTTGAAGTACACAAATTATATTTTTTTTTTAATTTTGGGAACTATATGAACTAGTTTTTTTTTTATAAATCAAAGTAAAGAAGTAAAAACATACCCAAGATCAAATTTGGCCACTTCATCAAACAGAAACAGGATAAACAGATGTGCCACATCATAACACAGTCTCTCATCATTTTGGTGGAGGAAGGCAACTGAAAGAAAAGTCATTTGAATAAGTGTTATGCCATGTTCAACGTTGATGTGTTTCTTTAATGTAGTATACAGATTCACAGATCCCATTTTAAAAACATTACATGTATTGCATTCAGGTCTTCAGTTTTCAGTTCACTACATGCCTTGAGAAGATAAGCATACATACATTTTAGATATGAAAGAGTTAACTAACCTCTGAGAAGATTCATATATATTTCTGTATCATGAGCTAACTTATGTCGGAGAACATAATCATGATGTACAAGATATCTCAGGACTGTTACACAAGATGGCACATATTTGAGGCTCTCATTCTGAAAATGAAAAACATGTAATTTTAGTATTTTAGATGGTTAAGGAGCATAAATTAACCAGATGCTCTGCAGGGCGCAGCTTTATATGACCCTCAGAGGTCGAACACTGAACAGTTGGGGCAAGTATGGACACTTAAGACAGCCCTGAATTTGGATTGCGATTAAATAGTTGACACAGCATAGGTTTCTGACACAGAATGAATGCGGTCTAATGAACTTAACATTTTTTTTGCTTCTGAGTAATACAATATACTGTTGAATATCAATTCTCTCAAAACAAATATTTGAAGAAGTTTTCTTTTTAATATCTGAAATGGGAAAAAATTGTAAAGACAATCATAATTTCTTAATTATTTCATGTATTTGAATCACAGTATTTGATATTTCTAGAAACAGTTTAAAATATTTAAACTAGAACTAGCAAACAAATAGCAAGGAGTACCAACATAAAGGAACAAAGCTAAAGTAATTGTCTTGAATTAACCAGGAAACCATTGTTTTCGCCCTTTGATGCCCCTAATTCCTAAACAGATTGAGTCCACAACTCCAATCCTAAACATCCTTTTGTGGTGTGGAAACTTGTGATATAATTTCGGGCAATTCTATACACAGTTCCACAAGTTATTGTCTGGACACTACAAAAATGCTTATTTGGGCCCCTTTTTTACCCCTTATTCCTAAACTAAAGGGACCATAAACCCCAAAATCAATCCTAACCTTCCTTCTGTGGTTTCAAACCTTGTGCTTAAATTTCACAGATTTATATTTACTTATACTAAAGTTATTGGCAAATTTTCAATGATGCTAACATTCTTGGTAAATTTCCAATTATACTAAAGTTATTAGCAAATTTCCAATGGAGTTTTTTTATACTTAAGTTATTGGCAAATTTCCAAAGGAGTTCATTAATACTAAAGTTATCAGCAAATTTCCTATACACATTTTTAAAAGCAGTGTAAAGAAGTTCAAACATTACTTTTGGATTACCTCCCTTACAATGTTTTTTTAAAAATTGTCCCTTAACCAGAAAACCCTTGTTTTCCCCCTTTTTGCTCCTATTTGCTAAATGACTTGAGCCATAACCCCAATAACCATCCTTTTATAGTATGGAAACTTGTGGTATAATTTAGAGATATCCATACACTTAAACAAAAGTTATTATCTGGAAACTAGCTAAAGGCTGGTTTTTAGCCCTTTTTTGGTCCCTAATTCCTGCATAAATGGGGCAAAACACCCAAAATCATTCCCAGCCTTCCTTTTAGGATATGGAACCTTGTGATACAATGTCAGATAGATCCATACTCTTACATACAAGTTATTGTCCAGAAACTACAAAAATGCTTGTTTTTGGTCCCTTTTTTCTAAATTGTTGGCAAAATAACCTCCAAAAGGAATCCAAACTTTCTACTTGTGGTATTAAACACTGTGGAACAATTTCAGAGCAATTGAAATACTTACACACAAGTTATTATCCTGAAACTAAAAAATGCTTGTTTGGGCCCTTTTGGGCCCCTACTTCTTAAACTAAAATCTAAAATAAAATACCAGGAGATAGCTTTAAGAAAAATGAAAGAAAGATATGGTAACTGTATGTTGTATGTTTTCCCGGCATAAATACTTAACTGCATAATTCCATGTAGACTCCTTCAGAAAATGTACTATTTCAGAGTTACCTCCCCTTATGCCAATTTAAAAACATTAAAAATCAAGCAAATATAATTCACATTTAAAATATTAATAAGTTATAATCTTATGAATTTGTTCTTTTAAATGAAATTCAAATCTGCATTCCTGCATTAAATTTTTCTAACTCTGGGTTGTAGGTTCTCTGTTTATTACTATTCAAGATGGTGAAAGACACCCATACCACCATAATAAAAGCATGAAAGCGATAGAAAGACAGTTTCTGTCTACTCTATGTTTTGTGTTTCCATCATTTTGTAATGAAATTACATCAGACAGGAGATTATAATGATTAAATTCAGAAATTAATTATTTATCAGAAAGATAAAAAATATAACATTCTAAATCAAAATTCAATTACGTAAAAAGAAAATGTTTTTAAACAATTTCAACAATTGCTTTTATCTATTATGCAATACGTATAGATTATCGGGTTTTCTACACATTGATATCGTAAAATATCAGCCGCGAGCCACAATGTGAAATTTTTTGACGAGTGAGCGCAGTAAACGAGCTAAAAAGTTTCACATTGTGTCGAGCGGCTGATATTTTATTATATCTATACATAGTAAACCTGATTATCTTTTTATCGTTCTATTACTGGTCTTTTCTTTCTCCCTAAGACAGTTTTACGCTTGACGAAAGCAAGCTTGATAACTTCTCCTCTTGCATTGTGACGTCGCTGATAACTTCTCCTCTCACATTGTGACGTCGCTGATAATGCCTGGTCTCGTTTTGAAGTCTTGATATGAGAATTACGGAGCGACAGAGCAGGGTGATATAGGCGTAGGAAAGGGCGATAAAATATTTTATCATATGTTTAGTAGTAAATACAGTAGTTTTGCATATGTGATAAATAGCCTGCTGTTTAATCCATATTGCGCAACTTTGATGTGCACCCTTTATCGCATACCCTTTATCACACCCCTACCCTTTATCGCATACCCTTTATCACACCCCTACTTTTTTTTTTTCTTTTTTTTTTTACATAAAGTCAGTTTTTTTTTTTTTTTTGCTTAAGAAAAATTTTCCTCAAAATAGGTAAATTTTTTGAATGACGTCATTGTTTGGTATGTGACGTCACGAACGTCGAGTTTTCATATTGTATGTGACGTCACGAACGTCAAGTTTTCTTATTTTTTGACACACTAAATGCAACTATGAAAAATACAAAACACACAAATTAATACAGTAATAAACAAAATATTTTTAAAACAACAGCACGCAAATTGTTAGGTAACCCAGGTGCTTTGGATAAGTAATTGAGCAGTTCTTTTAAGGCCTTTGAAACAAGACAAAAGTAGAACTGAAGGTAACCCAGTGCTATGGATCAGAAAACAGTTCAAATAATATAATACTCTTCTGTTGAAATATATGATAAAGTGTATAATACATTGCAAAATCCATATCACATGCCGTATCACCCTCGACCAATATCATCCCTCGGGCCTAAAGGCCCTTGGGCTGATATTGATGTCTCGGGATGATACGACATATGATACGGATTTTGCCATGTATTATTCTCTATTTATCTAGTGTAATTGTTATATGCACTAACCTTTGTATTTTCCTCTGGCTTCATTATACCAAGCTTTATATATTTCAAAATTTCCTTAACTCCTCCATCATTCTTGAATGGAGAATGCAAGTTATGGTCTGTGGAAGTATAATTAACATTAATTACTTAACATATTTTATGAGGAGTCATACCTGATAAAAATCAAATACATAATGTGTTTTATATATATTCATGATTAAAATTTCCCATCTCTTGAAAAAGATTTAACAGAAACAAAACCAATTCTAAGATAATAAATAAACTTTCTAAAAATAATAAAGATTTTTTTTTATCTTTTGGAAAAGATTTAACAGAAACAAAAACAGTTCTAAAATAATTTATAAACTTTTAAAAGTGACAAAAATAGTGATTACTCTATTTTTGATTTTCACTGATTGTGATCAATTATTAAACATAAATAAACTTATTCATTGTAACAGAGAACTAGAGCTTTTTCATATTATTATATAGAAATTGGACAACTATTTAGCAATATTTTCATTGTTGAGACCACAAAGTACCCTAATAGTTATCAAAGGTACCAGGATTATAATTTAATTCGCCAGACGTGCGTTTTGTCTACATAAGACTCATCAGTGAAGCTCAGATCAAAATAGTTATAAAGCCAAGCAAGTGCAAAGTTGAAGCTTAGGTATTCCTGGGATAAGAAAATCCTTAGTTTTTTGAAAAAAATTAAAGTTTTGTCAACAGGAAATTTATTAAAATGTAGTTGTTTACATTCTGATCATTTAGTATATGATGGATAGTTCTTATTGACAATTATACAAAATTTCCTTGTTAACATATAAGTGATATCAACAGTTGTCTCCCTGTCTTAACATGTAGTTATTCAAACATGCAGGTTGTATTTATATTTCATTTTCATAAAGTAAAAGCCAAAAACCATTGAGTTTTTTTCAACCAACCTTGTAATATAATGGCAAGCTGGTCTACTGCTGACTTTTTCACTCCAGGGTCAACTGAATCAGATTTAAATATCTCATAGACCTTTCTTAAACCATCCACCTGCAAGTATAACATGTTGCACATTAAACATTTTCATTTCAAGACTCGAAAAAGATTCTCTTATTTAAGGATGTACACCTCTGAGGAGCCAAAATTTTCTAGAATTGAACTTTTTTTCTAAACCTGATTTTTAGGTTTATATGACTGTAAAAGAATAATTGGTGAAGAAATATTCATATGGAGGTGTGCTTCTTTTTTTGCTACGGCCCTTTGAAAGTACCCAATTTTGATGATTTTCCCATTTTTCATCAATTTTTACCCATTTTTGGGCTATTTTCGTGAAAACAGTTCCACAATTAAACTTTTTTTCATACTCTCAATAAATATGGAGTGGACCAATCTGAATAAATTTAACTAAAAAAAACTGTAGGTAGGTGTTAATATAAGAAATTTTTATCATATTTTGATGCTTTTTCGTGTCAAAATTACCATGTTGTCAGTTTTGTCAATTTGTGATTTTTCTCTGTTTAAAGAACAAAATGCATATTATTTCAACTTCCTTGTTATAAATGATTGAAAAAATGCATATCTAAGAAATTTAAAAAGAAAAAGTTATATAGGATGTTTATGTTTCTGGTAAATTCATATTTGTACCCCTCACCAATTTTTCTCAAAATTTCAGCTAAAAAGACTGACCTCATTAGTAATAAATTTCATTACTCAAAAACTACTAATTGGAAATACACAATTCTTTCACAGAGTTAAGTTTGATTATGATATTTATCAAATTCATTGCTATTTTCCACTTGTGACCCATGTTTTGGAAATAATTCCAGAACGACATTTCAATGAGACTGAATGAGACTGAAACGTACAGTGAATCAATATATAATGAAAAAAAAATACCTTTGCAATCTTAAATATCAATCCAGTTATAAATGTTTTATGATATTTAGTGTATTTATTAAATATATATACTTTATAAATAAATTTCACATTATACCACTATCAACTAAATTTCTGACTGACATCCTCTGAAAAGATCTTAATAAATTGTAAGAATATTGTTGTTTATCATTATAAACTACCTGGAAAACAGATCGACCATAATCTTCATCTAAAGATCTTTGTGTTTCCACAATAAATATATTGGTAAGATTAGCAACATCTAAAGAGGAGAATGCTGGTTGTTTGTTCTGGCTGTTCTCTTCATTGGATAGGAACCAGGCTAATCTTTTTAAAGCTTCTGCTCTACACCTATAGTATAAATCAATAATCATTGAAAAAAGGGTTAATCTCTAGGGAAAAAATATGCAATAGGACCAGTGCAACTTATTTATTACTAAACACAATTTATTTACATTACATTTAAAGAAGAGTGACTGCTAGTGATAATATTTTCCTGATAAGATATATCATTAGCATCTTTTTATCAATGCATAACTATTGATTGTAAAAAGCCTTGTAACTGTGCAAAATAAATTATTTGATTCAACATCATTTTGGCTACGTTATATTTGGAAAAGACTTTTAATTTATTTCAACTTTTTAAATGGATTTCTACCATTTGTTTAAAAGAAACTAATATTCTTTGTCAGAAGGACAATCATAAAATGTTAAATTAACGGTTCTATCAAATTTAAAGATATAAACATAAGTTGTAAACCATCTTGAATCAAACTAAAAATTAATGTTTTTCATCAGCAGGCATTTAAAAATGTATATCTAAATAAGAATCATTTTCAGTAGGATTATGAAAATATTTGCACTTGTTCATAATATAAATGACAATTTCTTCAACCGTTATTGAATGCCTTGATTATACCAAACATTATCTAGTTTCTTCAAAACTTTAGATTTTTATTAAAAAGAGTTTTAAAGTGGTAAACTGTATACCACCATAACTGGATTGTAAAATATCAGTACACAATTCGTTTAGTTCTTTTTTCAATCTTCAAGTTTTGAGACAGATTGAGAATCAATATGTAAAATTGTTTTGTCTGATGAAGATAAGTAATTTTTTGCATTCTTTATACTGTTTTGTTCAATTCAATTTTTCAGTTCAGCCATATAAGGGGAGATAACTCTTGCAAATTAGAAGTAATGTGAAGGGAAAGGAGTAGGTAAGGGCTGATTGTGGCCTCAAATTTAAGGTTCATTTAACGAAAGACTTTGGACACTTTTTAAACACTTAAGTGTCTCAATTGAATTCAAGCTTAAATATGAAAAATCTATCAAATATGCCAAAAATCATCACTTTTGAGATGGTTTTTGTCAACTAGAGGCTCTAAAGAGCCTGTGTCGCTCACCTTGGTCTATGTGCATATTAAACAAAGGACACAAATGGATTCATGACAAAATTGTATTTTGGTGATGGTGATGTGTTTGAAGTTCTTACTTTACTGAACGATTTTGCTTCTTACAATTATATCTATCATGAACTTTGCCCATTAGTAACAGAGAACTATATTTGGTAAAAATTTACATAAATTTACCAAATTAATGAAAATTGTTAAAAATTGACTATAAAGGGCAATAACTCCTTAAGGGGTCAATTGACCATTTAGGTCATGATGACTTATTTGTAGATCTTACTTTGCTGAACATTATTGCTGTTTACAGTTTATCTCTAACTATAATAATATTCAAGATAATAACCAAAAACAGCAAAATTTCTTCAAAATTACCAATTCAGGGGCAGCAACCCAACAACCGATTGACGGATTCATCTGAAAATTTCAGGGCAGATAGTTCTTGACCTGATAAACATTTTTATCCCCAGTCAGATTTCCTCAAAATGCTTTGGTTTTTGAGTTATAAGCCAAAAACTGCATTTTACCCCTATGTTCTATTTTTAGCGGTGGCGGCCATCTTGGTTGGTTGACCAGGTCACGCCACACATTTTTTAAACTAGATACCCCAAAGATGATTGTGGCCAAGTTTGGATTAATTTGGCCAAGTAGTTTCAGAGGAGAAGATTTTTGTAAAAGATTACTTTAATTTACGAAAAATGGTTAAAAATTGACTATAAAGGGCAATAACTCCTAAACGGGTCAACTGACCATTTTGGTCATGTTGACTTATTTGTAGATCTTACTTTGCTGAACATTATTGCTGTTTACAGTTTATCTCTATCTATAATAATATTCAAGATAATAACCAAAAACAGCAAAATTTCCTCAAAATTACCAATTCAGGGGCAGCAACCCAACAACCGATTGACCGATTCATCTGAAAATTTTAGGGCAGATAGATCTTGACATGATAAACATTTTTATCCCCTGTCAGATTTCCTCAAAATGCTTTGGTTTTTGAGTTATAAGCCAAAAACTGCATTTTACCCCTTTGTTCTATTTTTAGCCGTGGCGGCCATCTTGGTTGGTTGACCAGGTCACGCCACACATTTTTTAAACTAGATACCCCAAAGATGATTGTGGCCAAGTTTGGATTAATTTGGCCAAGTAGTTTCAGAGGAGAAGATTTTTGTAAAAGATTACTTTAATTAACGAAAAATGGTTAAAAATTGACTATAAAGGGCAATAACTCCTAAACGGGTCAACTGACCATTTTGGTCATGTTGACTTATTTGTAGATCTTACTTTGCTGAACATTATTGCTGTTTACAGTTTATCTTTAACTATAATAATATTCAAGATAATAACCAAAAACAGCAAAATTTCTTCAAAATTACCAATTCAGGGGCAGCAACCCAACAACCGATTGACCGATTCATCTGAAAATTTCAGGGCAGATAGATCTTGACCTGATAAACATTTTTACCCCATGTCAGATTTGCTCTAAATGCTTTGGTTTTTGAGTTATAAGCCAAAAACTGCATTTTACCCCTATGTTCTATTTTTAGCCGTGGTGGCCATCTTGGTTGGTTGACCGGGTCACGCCACACATTTTTTAAACTAGATACCCCAATGATGATTGTGGCCAAGTTTGGTTTGATTTGGCCCAGTAGTTTCAGAGGAGAAGATTTTTGTAAAAGTTAACGACGACGGACGACGACGACGACGGACGACGACGGACGACGGACGCCAAGTGATGAGAAAAGCTCACTTGGCCCTTCGGGCCAGGTGAGCTAAAAATGGAAGTGGCCACATCTGTGTTCATCCTCAACCTTTATATGTGTTATGTATTATCATCAAATACAACTTAGATTTCAATATTATGAATGAACATGAATGCAGCCACTTTCATTTAAGACAGAAACCGTCTAAAATTTAACTAAAATGCTAAAATTGTGAACATTTCATTAATTTAACATGACTTAATGATGCTAGTACCCGGTATATGTGCATTGTATTGACAAAAACAGCCCACATTTATGAAGCAGAAGCATTCTACTTTCCAGTAAATAGCTAAAAGATTACATTTTCACAATTTTGTAAAACTGCTATGTTTTTGGGCCAAAAAGAGATCTTACTGAACCTACTCCTTTGCAATTTTTACTTGTTGCAAGAAAACAAGTTTGGTGACACCATTTTCTTTTTTACTTTCTGAAAGCATATTATTAAACCTATCTTCTTATATCAATTTTAAAATTCCATCTCATAGATTTCTTTTTATTCACCCAAAAAGTGTTTTTCATGAATAATTAGCAATTTTGATTGACTTCCATGACTTGACATGAAATAGTACGGTGACCCATACTTTTAACATTCTTTGAAAAAAGCCCAGTAAAATCTTCATTTTGGCAAAGTATAAGAAAACTCTATTTAAGAAAATATATAGTGATGATCAACCATAATGCCAAAGAAAAGACAAATTCTGGTTTGAAAAATGCTTGAATTTCAAACATAACAAGAATGTGTCCATAGTACATGGATCCCCACTCACACTATCATAATTTCTATGTTCAGTGGACTGTAAAATTAGGGTAAAAACTCTAATTTGACATTAAAATAAGAAAGATCATATCATAGGGAACATGTGTACTAAGTTTCAAGTTGATTTGACTTCAACTCCATCAAAAACTTGACCAAAAACTTTAACCTGAAGGGGGACAGACTGACAAACAAACGGAAAGACGAACGGACGCGGACCAGATAATCATAATGCCCTCTACTATCGTAGGTGGGGCATAAATTTTTTTGATATCAGATGTAAACATAAAACCCCATTATGGCAACTCACTAGTTAAATAAATTGTTCCCAAGAATTATTACATACCTGATATCAGATGTAAACATGACCCTTAAGGTGCCTCTGAGTTTTTCCAGGTATGGCAGTTGTCCAGGACATGTTGAGATCAAAGGGTCTATCATGGACATTAGACATTTACCCAAAGTACTGTCACTGTCAGCATAGGACTGGAAATAAATATAATCATATGCTGAACAGAATAATGATTCATACAAATTAAAGTAAAATTATTATTTCTGTTATAGTCATATATTTAAAAAATACATCTCAATTTGTCTGCCGATTACAGCAAATACCATTCATCCATTACATGTACTGCGGATTCATATATTTTTGTGGATTGTGGAAACCTTGCACTTTAGTGGTTCTGCCAAAGTCTGGCTACAACTGAATAGAAATTCTTATTTTGTTGAACATTTAAACTTGTGGTTCACCTGTACCCACGACACCCACGAAAATTGGTATCCGATGAATAATAATGAATCCACAGTATATGGTTACAACTCTAACAAGAATGTGTCCATAGTACACGAATGCCCCACTCGCACTATCATTTTCTATGTTCAGTGGACCGTGAAATTGGGGTCAAAACTTTAATTTGGAATTAAAATTAGAAAGATCATATCATAGGGAACATGTGTACTAAGTTTCAAGTTGATGTAACTTTAACTTCATCAAAAACTACCTTGACCAAAAACTTTAACCTGAACTTCGCACTATCATTTTCTATGTTCAGTGGACCATGAAATTGGGGTCAAAACTATAATTTGGCATCAAAATTAGAAAGATCATATCATGGGGAACAAGTGTACTAAGTTTCAAGTTGATTGGACTTCAACTTCTTCAAAAACTACCTTGACCAAAAACTTTAACCTGAAGCGGACGGACGAACGGAGGCACAGACGGATGGACGGACGAACGGAGGCACAGACCAGAAAACATAATGCCCCTCTACTATCGTAGGTGGGGCATAAAAATAGAAAACTATTGAAAAACTGGGAGTTGTAATCAATTCATTCAGATATTGTGGCTTGCAAATCTAGGACAAATGTCAATTGCTTACTCACAAGAATCCTGAATATAAGGAGGTATGGAACATTCAAAGATTAATCAAAAATTCCTGCTGAAATTCCAATCTTTGTAAATAAGTACCTGTATGATGGGTAGTGACTTGTGTAAATTGGTCAAGAACTCTGTCCATAATTCTTCTGTCATAAATAACTGACTGTCTAATAGATGGCATACTAAATCATTAGCTGTCTTAGAAACCTGAAATTTTTTCATCGAAAAAAATAAAATTATTCACAATAAATATTTGTTTGAGAAAATACAATACAAGACAAACTTTCTTCATTTCACCCCATAAATTCACCTGATAATACGTAAAATAAATAATCAATTATTCTGTATAATTGCTTTGGCTATCTTTTTGAAATAACTACCATCCATAAAATATAAATAGAAGTGCATACAATCAATTCTTGAACTTATTTGGAAAAATTTGTAGCCATTGATGATAAGCGACCAGGACAGACAGACTGAAAAACATAATTAAAATGGACCATAAAAATCATCTCTTGAACAGTCCTCTTGTGGAGAGTTGTCTCATTGGCAATCATACCCAGCCATACCACATCTTTTTTTTATACTCACTATACTCTCATCTGTATGTCAGGGCTCACGCTACCAGGCGACTTGGGCGAAGAAGTTGCCTTCCCGACCGTCACTTCGCTTTCCCCGACCCCCAAAAGCGAAAAACAAGTCGCCCTGTTCTTGACGACAATCGCTTTCAGTCGCTTCCGTCATCGGACATTTTCAATTTTTACCAAGTTGATGAAACATCAATTTTTTACTGATAATAAAAGAAATTCAGACATAAACGATTCATTATCTTTAGAAAAGAGGTTGAAGCATTGTCTTCGCAGTGTGTAGCAGGTTATTTGATAAAAATACAACTTTTTATCACTTCGTGCATTTCCGCTGTTTGTTACTCGAAAACGTACATCAACCTAAATTTCGGCGGCAAAATAAGTTTGTTACTTCATTTAAACGTGATAAAAGTTGCCTCCAGTAAATGTTTAATCCATTTATTGCATTAAAACCGTCATGTTCCTTTCCAAATAACTTGTCAAAAATCGTTTATTTTTGTAAATTTTCTTGCATTCGTCCGCCATTGACCGATTTCTAAACTACGGATCTGAACCGGACCAGCTATGACCGAAATCCATACTTTACAATAATTACTACGGACGCACGGATGGAACAGCTAACAGAAGAATATTGATCTCAAAGGGGAAAATTACGCATTCCACACGCATTAAGAGACTTTTGGTTACATCTAATTGATTGGTGTATATAATTCCCTATATTTTTTATGGATTGTTTCAAACTATTGATTAAAGTTGCTTAACTCTGAGACTATTATACTAATATCAATATATTATGGCCCAGCTTAATAACTTTTATATTTTTTTATGAGAAATACTGAATTTCATACACAAGATAATTTTTAATTAAATTGTAATTGATATATTATAATTTCTTTACATTTTTTAAAATAAATTTTTTTTTTTTAGTGCTAGATATTTAGTTGGTAGTTTCTCACAAGAACCTTAGTAAAACATAAACAACTTTTAATTTCAAATGTTACTTTAATTGTAATTTTTTACTTTTATACTATTGTTAAATCCAAACATTGTACCGCACCGCGCGAATGAGCACTTCTCCCTATCAGTTTCAAAAAGAGAAGTCACTTCTACCTATAATTCTGAAGTAGTGTGAGCCCTGTATGTATTCCATATTTCTATAAAAAAATACTACAATTCCTTTTCAAGGTACCTTTGTATCTTTGTCATTGAGACCAAACACAGAGATTTCATACAGTATATCAGGATCCAGTAGAAACCTTGACAACATACAAGCATCAGAGTTAGGATCAGATGCTTCATCTACACTTAAACAGCCCTGAAAGATAAAATGTTCATTAATCTTACAAATCAAATTATCATAATTATAACATTGCTTTATTGCTTGTAAATATTTCAATTTGATTTTAAGTTAAACTAGAAAATCTAAATGGTATGAAAGCATGTAAACCATTTTCATTTATTGGTGTCAATTTTCTTGTTTTGAAAAAAAACATCTATTTTTAGATGTAAACTGTAGCTCTACATGTTAATAAAAATTTTGTCAATTGCCTTCAATTTATATCAAACAATCTACCGTTTTGACTCTACAATCTTGTTTACAAAATCTTTATAACAACAAAATTCTGCTGAAACAGACATTGAGAGAACAAGTGAAACTGCGAGCTACTGCTCACTGATGATACCCCCGCCGCAAGTGGATAATATTAATAGTGTAAAAATATGCAAGTGTTCGGTAAACAGGAAGTTGTCAAATGTTGAATGAATCTGAAAACGCATCACACGGTATAGCTGACTTATATAAATCCTGAAACCAAATTTCAGAAATCCTTGTATTGTAGTTCCTGAGAAAAATGTGACGAAAATTTTCAACTTGGCTATCATGTGTAAAATCATACAAGTGTTCGGTAAACAGGAAGTTGTCGAGTGATGAATCTGAAAACGCATCACACGGTATAGCTGACTTATATAAATCCTGAAACCAAATTTCAGAAATCCTTGTATTGTAGTTCCTGAGAAAAATGTGACGAAAATTTTCAACTTGGCTATCATGTGTAAAATCATACAAGTGTTCGGTAAACAGGAAGTTGTCGAGTGATGAATCTGAAAACGCATCACACGGTATAGTTGACTTATATAAATCCTGAAACCAAATTTCAGAAATCCTTGTATTGTAGTTCCTGAGAAAAATGTGACGAAAATTTTCAACTTGGCTATCATGTGTAAAATCATACAAGTGTTCGGTAAACAGGAAGTTGTCGAGTGATGAATCTGAAAACGCATCACACGGTATAGCTGACTTATATAAATCCTGAAACCAAATTTCAGAAATCCTTGTATTGTAGTTCCTGAGAAAAATGTGACGAAAATTTTCAACTTGGCTATCATGTGTAAAATCAGACAAGTGTTCGGTAAACAGGAAGTTGTCAAGTGATGAATCTGAAAACGCATCACACGGTATGGCTGACATATATAAATGTTGATACCAAATTACAGAAAGGGTGGATGTGTAGTTCCTGAGAAAAATGTGACGAAAGTTTCATGGGACGGACTGACTGACGGACTGACGGACTGATGGACGGACTGACGGACTGATGGACGGACAGACAGAGGTAAAACAGTATACCCCCCCTTTTTTAAAGCGGGGGTATAATTACAGTTTCAAATCATTCATGTAAAATATCAGAAATTCCAGATTTTGAATTTAACATTTAATCTAAAAGTAAATCAGCACATTCAATTTTTGTATCTTAACTTACCTTAATGACTTGGAAGATTGTACTATATGTTTGAAGTCTAACTTTTGGTAGAGGATGAGCTAAAAATTTTAATAGAACACTTCTACAGTTTATCTGGAGATCTGTATTCTTTTCTGATCTAGCACATCTGTAATCAATTAAAAATAAAATGAATCACTGAATGCAGCTTGATACGACTGCAGAGGTTCAATCCTGACCAGTTGGTGCAAGAATGGACAAAGTTATCAAGCTTGATACCAGTCTGAATTTGGACTGTTATAAAATATTGGACACATTATAGGTTTTTGACACAGAAAAAATGTAATCAATGATGACATGATAGAATTATACGAATGCAAATATTTTGAGGTCGCATGAAAAATATGAGTAAATTATTTCAACAAATCTATGCCAGATGTACAAGCCTTGCATAACATCATATTCATTTTAGAATTTTTTCTATTCTTAAATAGAGCATTTTTTTTTAAATAAGACCCAATTTACGCCTTTACATTGAAGCAGGTAGTTTCTTCTTTACTTTAGCAAAAGTGTATTTCAGAGATAGATGTAATGACTTGTGACAACTTAGTGAAAAAATCCTTGATTGCAGGAGTTTCAAGTCATACCTCCTGAAAGTGTCATTTATGTGTAAATTCAATAGCCTCAAGTAAAAACTTCAATCATTTGCACGATAAAGTTAAATTTTGCACACACACAGTTATTATCAACAAAACTTGTACTTACACAGATGAAGATAATTTTACAAACTCTGATACCAGGGTTAGATGTAGATGGTATGGTAGACTGTGTATAGATTCATCTGCTAACTTAGCCAGCTCACAACTTCCTTGGTAAGCCTGTAATTAATCAAATATTTTTTTTAGATTTATATACCTATGTTCCTATAAAACATCTTATAGTAAAATTATGATATATCTATTTTTACACCTTTAATAATGCAAATGGCAATAATGTTAAACCACGATACATGAATATATAAAACTAGAGGCTCTTCAGAGCCTGTATCGCTCACCTTTGACTATGTGCATACATGTATTAAACAAAGGACACAGATGGATTCATGACAAAATTGTGTTTTGATAATGGTGATGTGTTTGTAGATCTTACTTTAGTGAACATTCTTACTACTTACAATTTTCTCTATCTATAAAGAACTTGGCCCTTTAGTTACAGAGGAAAATATTTTGTAAAAATTTACAAAAATTTACCAAATTAATGAAAATTGTTAAAAATTGACTATAAAGGGCAATAACTCCTTAAGAGGTCAACTGACCATTTTGGTCATGTTTGACTTATTTGTAGATCTTTCTTGGCTGAACATTATTGCTGTTTACAGTTTATCTCTATCTATAATAGTATGCAAGATAATAACCAAAAACAGCAAAGTTTCTTTAAAAGTTATCAATTCAGGGGCAGCAACCCAATAACCCGTTGTCCAATTCATCTGAAAATTTCAGGGCAGATAGATCTTGACCTAATAGATTATTTTACCCCCATGTCAGATTTGATCTAAATGCTTTGGTTTCAGGGTAATAAGCCAAAATCTACATTTTACCCCTATGTTCTATTTTTAGCTGGCAGCCGTCTTGGTTGGTTGGCTGGGTCACCACACACATTTTTTAAACAAGATACCCTAATAATGATTGTGGCTTAGTTTGGTTAAATTTGGCCCAGCAGTTTCAGAGGAGAAGATTTTTGTAAAAGATTACAAAAATTTACGGAATTTACGAAAAACTGGTAAAAAATGACTAAAAAGGGCAATAACTCCTTAAGGGGTCAACTGACCATTCTGGTCATGTTGACTTATTTGTAGATATAACTTTGCTAAACATTATTGCTGTTTACAGTTTAACTCTATCTATAATAGTATTCAAGATAATAACCAAAAACAGCAAAATTGCCTTAAAATTACCAATTCAGGGGCAGCAACCAAACAACTGGTTGTCCGCTTCATCTGACAACTTCAAGGCAGATAGATCTTCACTTGATAAACAATTTTACCCCATTTCAAATTTGCTCTACATGCTTTAGTTTCAGAGTTATAAGCCAAAATATACATTTTACCCCTATGTTCTATTTTTAGCCATGGTGGCCATCTTGGTTGGTTTGTCAGGTCACCAGACACATTTTTTAAACTGTGGTCAAGTTTGGTTAAATTTGGCCCAGTAGTTTCAGAGGAGAAGATTTTTGTAAAAGTTAACGGCGACGGACGACGACGGACGACAACGACGGACGCCAAGTGTTGAGGAAAGCTCACTTGGCCCTTTGGGCAAGGTGAGCTAAAAAATCAAAATGTGCAACCATAAAAACTATTTGGATCTATATACTGAAGGCTGTTTACGGATTCGTCTAGTTTGTTGGAAACCTATTTTCTCCGATTGAGGAAATATTGTAGTTTCTTGGATACTTGGTTTTGTGGTGTTTCCAAGATCTGCTTATGAACCTATGAAAAATATGTACTTCATTCAACATTTAAATATGTGGTTTACTTAGACCCACAAAATCCACAAATTTGTATCCCAGAAATTTGAAAATTGTTTTGTTATAAATAAGGCTGTTAGTTTTCCTCAATTGTTTCATATTTTCATGTCAAGGTATTTTATAGCCTACTTTACAGAATGGTTTTTCTCATTGTTGAAGGAAGTATGATTGCCTTTAATAGCTTACATTCACTTCCTTTGGATAGTTGTCTCATCAGCAATTATACCACATCTCCTTATTTATATATATAGACTCTTACAAAAGCTGTATTTAAAAATCTTATAAAATCCTTGTTTTTTTTCCATAGATATTGGAAGAAAAACGGTGACAATACATGTAATAATTGTATGAAAAATATAGAGCGAATCAAGCCTAATTTTGATGGCTTCTAACGCGAAAACATGAACATGGACTGTTATAATTAATTGTTTTCTGCTTTCTTAGTTCCTTTATCCATATCCTATCAAATCATAACAGTGTTTTGAAAAGCTAGTTATTTTGATACAGACTAGCAAACATTCTTAAGTAAAAGAAGGCTCGTTATTGAAATTGTAGTAGCTGTTCCACTTACCTCCTGCTGACAAAGCATTAAGAATTTACATGTTTTCTGCATGGACTGACACACTCTAGAAGCTGAGACATATACATTGTATTTCTCTCTATCAACTTGTTCTAAATAAGCAAGCAACTTTATCTGTACATCAGAATAACTTTGAGAAAGTCCCTCATCAAACACAACTATTCCAATAGCTGATATAAGCTGTGTTGGAAGTATATTTCTAGCCTAAAAAAAAGTATCAGGTTGGTAAAAAAAATTGTAATCTTGGTAAAACATCCTTGCTGAACAACTTTTCCAACTACCAACTCATTTATTTTATCCTCAGCATGAATGAAATATGTGCCACTATATTAATCTTATTAAAATTGAATTGTACTTTTGCACAAATTGGTCTATACCACTGAACCATAGATCAAATCTCTATCTTTTTTTTTTTATCTTTTCTGAATTGGCAATTTCTCATGACATTAATAAAAGTTTGATCTCATGATAATATTTAAGCTTCTTGGTGGTAGTCAAAATAAGTGATATGAGCTACCAGGTCACTATGTTATATGAATATTGAAGAGCCTGAATTACTCACCTTGATTTTTTTGAATTTATATTTCGTTAAAGAGTTTAAGTGTCCAATTTCATCATAGTTTGTTGTTTTGGCTTTGGTTTTTGAGATATAAGCCAAAAACTGCATTTTACCCCTATGTTCTATTTTTAGCCATGGCGGCCATGTTTTTTGAATAAACAGACAATAAAACACAAACTTCTAACTTTTCAAGCAATTTTACCTGATTATGTGTTAAAAGATGTAAGAATTTACTAACCATTTTATATGGAACAAATTCCTGGAGAAGCCTGGCAAGGAAACAACAGATTCCAATATAAGCCAATCTATGTTGAATAAGATCATTGCTTTCATCGTCATGGTCACTGTTACTATAGTGGTGGTATACAATTAAATTTCCTAGAGTATCAAAACTGTTTGATAGTTTTTCCACCTGAAAAATATAAAAACATTGAATCAGTTCAACAAGAATAAACAATCAGTGAATTAATGTTTTGTTATTTTCTAAAGTTTAAGAAAAATATAACTTTTTAAGTTTTACATAAGAATTAAATGCTTCTTTATGTAATTTTTATTGGGATGTTAAAGTGTTGACAGAAGAGTGAAAGCTTATTGTTCATTTTCTTGTGCATTAAAATATCGTTGTCATGGAGACTATTTGCAGTCCTATGTGTTACATTTTATTGGAGAAATAAAACACAATTTTGAATGCTTCTTGAATATTGTCCTAAAATCAAATACAAAATTCTATGAAACATCTTTCCAACAATATGATAAGATAGACAGTTGAAAAATTAACCATAGCCTTTTCCAATACTAATAACAAACATATGACATTTCTACTCACGATTTCTCTAGCAGGAGAAGACACATCATTCCACACTTCTAATGTAATAACAGATGACAATATATCTAATATCTGGTTTACAAGATACAATAACTGTGTGACAACATTTTCATTGCCCGTCTTCAAAAGTGGCAGAGCTTTATCTAAAACACAGCCACAAAACTGGGGAACTGTCATCTGAACATATTGTAATGACTGCATGTCCTCTAGATCTGTTTCTTCTTGTTGTACAATGTCACCTCCTAAATCTAAACTGGAAGCTCGAGATGTGGATCTATAACAATTGAAAAATCTTTTGATTAAAATTACTCTTGCTCTAAATCTATTTCTTTTTGTATCATATCATCTTCAGAACAAATTCTATGCCAAAAATCTGTTGTGGAAATCTCTTTACTAATGATTGATTGATGTTATTCAATGCTGGTTACAGCACTCTAGACTACTGTGGGTTCATTATTATTCGTTGTATACCAATTTTTGTGGATTTTTGTGGGTACAGGGAAACCATAAATTTATAATGTGCACAAATTGCAAATTCATTATATGATTATATGGAGACTTTTGGAAAAACATGAAATTAAATATCAATGAAAATGCAAGTTTTCCTCAATCAATGAAAATTGTATTTAATGTATTTTCTGTAAAAACTTACCTGCTAGAAGTGGACGAGTCACCATCTCTCCCATCACCTCTAGGTCTCGGGTCTGTCCATCCAGCAAATGAGTTCCTGTCTGGAGGTGCAGAATGATTGGATAATGAACTTGGGGAATTTGAAAATGGCGATGAACTTGGTGAACAGAAATCTGAAAATAAATATGTATGTATGATATGCATCTCTAATTTTATCAGACTATTAGATTATTGACCTCAATAGATTTTTTTTTAAATGTGATTTTATTTCACATAAAGGAGCAGACCACTGTTTCCACACATCCAAAACATTTGGTTTTTGTTTTGGAAAACTAATAAAATCAATAATAAGTTAATATTTTGTGAACAAATACATGAAATCTTCTATAACTGAACCCTTAAAATTTTGTATAATATGTGTCTAATATTAAGAAGTTTTAAAATGTCTGGTGATTTTGCACATGCCTTCTAAAAATAGTTACCATTGAACTAAATACTGTTGAGACTTCAAGGGATATAGAGTATAAACTAATTCATTTCATAAAAAAATTGCCTTTTTAAAATACCGTAATTCAAACCTTGTTTTGGAGTATATAATGAAGGATCTTGGTAATATCTCATGCGCGACATTAAACAAGCAGCTAGATCTCCCAGTGTTTTGGCAGCATGTGTAGTTAGCTGTACATTCTGGTTAGATGTTGATCCCAGCAGTGCAAGTAAGTTCTGTGAAAAAATACAATCTGCATAAATATTTAATTCCACATTACAGAATGTAAAGGACTATGGGTAATTTTTTTAATATTACCATAAAATGAAAATACATATAACATCACACCATTCAATTATTTACCATTGTTTGGAGTAATTTTAACCAATCAAAACATTTCGATGTATGCTTTTGAAAATGATAACCAAAATGTATTAGATTCTGAAAGACAAAAACTGAGAAGAAATTACTATTTTACATTTCTTTTGTTAAAGTTTGGCATATCATTTTCTAATATTTTCTTAAACTATTCACTTAAAACAAGGTATTAAATAAAACTGGAAATCAACAGTTTAGAAAACCTCCATTTCTTTTTACCGCTTAATTTCATGATGTTAGTTCAATTATGTTTTAATTTGATGTAACTGTCTTTTCTTTTCTTTTTAGTTGATATTTTCATATTCAACCTACTTATTATGATTTTAAGACATATTGTGCAATATTACTTATCTTTAGAAATAAATTGCAAATACTTGACAGTATGCCTTAACCTTTTCATATTATGTTAACATGAAAACTTGGAGACTAAGCTTACTCCATGCATGCATGGACGAAGGCAAATAACGTTAAATTAGTCCATTCTTGCATAAGTTCTGCTTGAATAATTGAATGTTGTGTTAGTCCAAGTAAACGTTAGTTGCCATCGTCCATGCATGCATGGAGTAAGCTTAGTCTCCAAGTTTTCATGTTTACATAACATGTAAAAGTTTAATCATACTATCAAGTGTTTGCAATTTATTTCGTAAGGTAAATCATAATGCACAATATGTATGTAAATCATATTAAATAGGTTGAATATGAAAAAATCAACTAAAAAGAAAAGAAAAGACAGTTACATCAAATTAAAACATAATTGAACTAACATCATGAAATTAAGCGGTAAAAAGAAATGGAGGTTTTCTAAACTTGATGTTGATTTCCAGTTTTATTTATAGTGACTTAGTAACACCAGTATCACTCAGATTACAATTCTACCTTGACATCTAAGTTTGTATTTAGCCTATAAAACACTTATTTAGCCTTGAGAATTGAAAGGTCAGGTTAACCCATTGAACAATAGTTGATAAACTTGGCTTCATGCCATTTACCTTGTCCAAAATTAAGGTCATTCTATTGTTATTATGATATTGTTAAAGTAAAAAGAACCCTACACGCTGACCAATACTTACACTTTGTGCATCTTGAGTTACTTGTTCAAAATCTGTTAATGTTGATTTTTTTTGTTATTTTAGGCCTTTTAATTGCATATTCCTTTACATGGTAGTTTTTTCAGATATAAAAAAATATCTGCTTGACTGTTATAGAAATAGACTATGCAGGTTTTCTATTACACTGTCTTGTTTACACCAAAATCTGACGGATAATTATTTAGTTACAAAATATTTCAAAAAATGAGAGCTGAAATTTTTTCTATCTTCATATGTGCATTGAAGGTTAAAATAATCATAATGTGAACTAGATTGAAAAAAAAATCGAGGTCCCAAAAAAAAATCATTGCCCAAGATATAAGGCCACCTTTTTTTTATTTGTTTGTTTACGGATCCGCCGACCCTGTTTTTCTTGATTTTAAAATAAAAATAAAAACGATTTTGAAGATTTTTTTTAATTCTGCTGACCCTTTTCTGTTTGAAGAAGTACAAATAAAAATAACTAGAGGCTCTCAAGAGCCTGTGTCGCTCACCTGTTAATGTGTTTACTGATGTCGGCAATCTTTGTTGGTAGGCGGGGTCATTAGACACTCTTTTTAAAAATAGATACCCTAGTATTATGATTGTGGCAAAGTTTGGTTAAATTTGGCCAAGTAGTTTTAGAAAAGATTTTTATACAAGTTACAAAAATGAGGAAAAGTTGTTTAATATTGACTCTAAAGGGCAATAACTCCTTAGGGGGTCCTCTAACAATTTTGATCATGCTGACTTATTTGTAGATCTTACTTTGCTGAACATTATTTTTGTTTACAGTTTATCTCTATCTATAATAGTATTCAAGATAATAACCAAAAACTGCAAAATTTTCTTAAAATAACCAATTTAAGGGCAGCAACCCAACAACAGGTTGTCCGATTCAACTGAAAATTTGTGAGGGGATATATCTTATTCTGATGGACATTAAAATCTTGAAAGATTTGCCCTTAATGTCTTGGTTTCAAAGATATAAAGCAAAAACTGCATTTTACCACTATGTTCTAATTTTAGCCATGTCGGCCATTTTGTTTGGTAGGCTGGGTCATCGGACACATTTTTAAAACTATAAACCACAATGATAATTGTTGCCAAGTTTGATTAAATTTGGCAAAGTAGTTTTAGAGAAGAAGATTTTTAGAAAAGTTACAAAAAATGATGAAAAGTTGTTAAAAATTGACTATAAAGGGCAATAACTCCTTAAGGGGTCGACTGGCAATTTTGGTCATGTTGACTTATTTGTAGGTCTTACTCTGCTGAACATTATTGCTGTTTACAGTTTATCTCTATCTATAATAGTATTCAAGATAATAACAAAAAACTGCAAAATTTCCTTAAAATAACCATTTCAGGGGCAACAACCCAACAACAGGTTGTCCGATTCGTCTGAAAATTTCAGGGCAGATAGATCTTCACCTGATAAACAATTTTACTCCATGTCAGATTTGCTCTAAATGCTTTGGTTTTTGAGTTATAAGCCAAAAACTGCATTTTACACCTATGTTCTATTTTTAGCCATGGCGGCCATCTTGGTTGGTTTGACGGGTCACGCCACACATTTTTTAAACTAGATATCCCAAGGATGATAGTGGCCAAGTTTGGTAGAATTTGGCCCAGTAGTTTCAGAGGAGAAGATTTTTGTAAAAGTTTACGGACGACGGACGCAGGACAACGGACGACGGACGACGGACGCCAAGTGATGAGAAAAGCTCACTTGACCTTTCAGGTCAGGTGAGCTAAAAACATGATAAAAAAGATCGGTCTTTCTTCTTCCAGTCGGAATACCCGCGGAGTGGATTCGAAAATCCCGTGCGGTTCCCTGTTCAGTCAATGTTTCATCATGATCTAATGTGGTGAAAAGGAACCAGTTAAAAGGCGGTTCCCTGTTCAGTCAACGTTTCATCATGATCAAATGCGGTGAAAAGGAACCAGTTGAAATTGGAGCACCAGATACGATTTGACAATACTTATTTACACATTAATTGTTGGGAGATTTTCGGTGTAAATCTAATGGTTGAACAAAATGAACATCGCAGTCATGAATAACAAAAATGAAAATTATTTTTGAGATCGTTTGGGAATTTTGGTTTAAAAGGTAGGACCACCGCTAATTTGAACCCCTGTTTCAGACAGTCAGTGAGGTTGACGGCGGGTCAACTTTGGTTCAAGTGTTGATCAGAAAGTCTGAAACCTGTCGAAAGGGGCTGTTTTAGTTCCATTACACATATAAGGTACTAGTCCAAATAATTGGCAAGGCTTCCTGGCATCCAAGATTTGTTTTTAAATAGCCTTGCCAGACGTCACTAAAGGGAAGGATCTTTTAACTTGCTGCCAGGGATGGGTGTCTGATTAATTGGCCTTATTATATAAATACCTAAATACCATCCCACGGTACCCATTAAGATTTAATGGAACAGAGATGGGATATGGTGAAACAAGATCCCAACACAAAATCAGAACATGTATTACTGTCATAGAATGCCTGACAATTAAAATCACTTCGACATTTATAAAAACAGTCTTCAAACTAAGCCCAAGAATTTGCATCAAAATGATGTTGAATAAAAAGTGAACTTATCTCCTGCACCACTTAGAAAACACAATATTTTCAAATTAAACTGTCACATCAATTATATTATGTTAGTTCACAGATGCCACATGGTTTCTTTCATAGGTGACAATTACAAGAAGAGATTAAAATAAATACACAATACCAATCAAGAAATGTATCTTTTTTTTCTTATATATATGTGATTTTGATTTTTTTACAAAATTTAATTTTTTCAATAAATTGCAAGATCAAAATATTAAAAAAATAACATATTTAAAAATAATTGGGTTTTCAAAATAATCTTAAAAGTCAGGATAAACAACATCAAGAACAATTCCAAAAAAAAAATTAATTAAACACCAAAAATTAGGAAAAAAGGGGAGGGTCAACCCCATAAGTGCCTGTGCATTTTCCCTAAACTTTAAAAGTTTAACAATTTTGTGTTTTAAACATCTGTTTGTTGTAATAATATCAGTCGCCTTAACAGTATGAAATGACAGATTTATAGCACTACTTAACCATTTTATAATTGAGAGAAGATATGAAATTTTCACTTACTTGTGCATGGATGTTGGACTGAAAAAGGGACAATCACAGGACACTTCGAGATACATGTATCAGCTAATACTTAGCAGTGTAAAATAGCATAAAAAGCCAAAAAAGGACATGTTTTCATGTACCACATATGAAGGCATATGACATGCAGAGTGCATATATATATGGTATTTCCTCAATAAGATTGTGTTGTGTTATGAGGAATTTTGTCACTCCCTGATCTAAATTTGATAAATAAATACACAGAACAAAGAGAAATGCAATTGGAAAAAACACTTCCCTTTCACCAGGGACATATATATAGAGCCCAGGTGGTCGTGTGGTCTAGCGTGCAGTGCAGGCGATTTGGTGTCACGATATCACAGTAGCATGGGTTCGAATCCCGGCGAGGGAAGAACCAAAAATTTGCGAAAGCAAATTTACAGATCTAACATTGTTGGGTTGATG